>VWZV01010764.1:680802-775826 GCA_013397155.1 Irena cyanogastra
GGCCCACAGCCCGGGACAGCGCCGGGAGCCGCGGGCGTGGCGCGGGAACCGGCGGGGGCTCGGTGGGGGATGCGCATGGCGCGCCGGCCGCGCGCGGATGGCGCGTGGATGGGTGGCAGGCGCGCTCCCCGGCGGGGAAGGACGTGACCTTGCCATCCCCGGCGCGGCCTCCCGCGCAGCCCCTCGTGAACCCGGTGGGTCCGGCCGCCCGAAGGGTCGGGGCCGGCGCGCCCCGGTGTGTAGCGTGGGGACACGAGTGATGTCGGCGCTCACGTGTAAGCGGATCCTTCTGTCCGCATGGTGGGACACGAAGAGGACACAACACGCGATGCCGAGGGCAGAAGTGCCCGTGGGACTCGTGCTTTGTATCCTGGACCTTTGCCTCCCCTTATCAGCAGAGATAAGGATGGTGATGTGCTGTGGAGCCTTTTTAAAGCAGTAGGCCAACTTTAGGACGCCATAGGTGAGGGTGACTCCTTTACCAAGGCCCCAAATTGTATTTTAGCTGCCTGATAAAAAAATAACCTGATTAGATCACTTTTATATCCTGTTTTCCATCCCAGTGTTCATTACCCTCTGTTCACACGATTTAGCAAAGGAGAAGATGTATGTTCTTCCCTCTAAAGCTCCAGCCTTTCCCACTGCAGCAGCTGCATTCCTCTGCTGCTCTACAGGGCTGGAGAGTCCTTTGGCACCTGATGCCCACTGAAAAAAGGCTTTGGGTTTGCCTGGCTGTGGAAAGTTTCATCGGGAAGTTGAGGAGACAGAAACCAGGCTTTAGCAGATATTTATCACTTGAGGCTATTTGCATGTGCTCGGCCTTTAGCAGAATGTGTCTGGAATGAGTGTACAGCTCCGCAACAGCCAGGGTGGTGCTTTGCAGCTGGAAGCTGGTCATCGGGCTATAAATATTTGGTGAAAGAGTCACAGAGTGGTTTGGATTGGAAAGGACCTTAAGACTGTCTTATTCCAAACCCCTGCCCTGAGCTGGCACACCTTTCACTATCCCAGGTTGCTCCAAGCCCTCTCCAGCCTGGACTTGGACACTTCTAGGGATAGGACACCCTCAGTTTCTCTGGGCAACCACCACACCACTCTCACAGGGGGGAATTTATCCCTAAGAACTGTGCAAACACAGTCTGAGCACTCTCTGAAGTTTGTTATCTGTACCAGAGAGTTCCTGGTGGAGACTGGGAAAACTATTCGTTCTTTCCTACTGTGAGCTCTGTGTGTGGAGCATCGCTAAACTTGTAACAATTGAAGTGGCTTTGAGAGAAGGGATCTTCATCACTTTCAGAAATGTTTTCTGCTACATGTGCTGCAGAGAGACTTTTCTCTTGCTTGAAGTATTTTTGAAGTTTTCTTTGAAAAGAAACAGCTTTTACTAAAAGTGTGTGATATTTGGCAGAAGTCTTTAATGATGGGAAATTTGAGTTCTGTGGTCAGATGTCCTTGTATCTGATCTCTGTCTTAATAAAGAAAAACTTCTCTGAAGTTTCTGGATTGCTCTTTCTATTGAAGTGCACGAATCCCATATTACAGAAATTCTGAATCAGGATGCCCAAGCCTGGTGCCTAAGAGAGGTTGAGCTGGAACTGAATGAGCAGAGGATTGCGTGTCTTGGCCATGGTTATTTGAAGTTACACATAAAGTATAAACCTGCAAGGCAAATTTAATTTGTTTAATGATGTTCTGCTCTGTTGTTCTTGCCCTGAGCACTGTGCCAGAGTGAGCTCACATGGATATCCTTAAATGTCCTTAAGTTGCTGGGGCTCATAATATTAACCAGAATGAAGGTGTGATGTGCCCTGCAAAGTGATTCTTGTCGTGATTAAATAATTCATTAAATAATGAATGCAAAATAATGAGTATTTAAGAAGTTGAGTGAAAAAAAATATCATGTAGAACTGCTGGAGGAGGAGGAAGAAATGGAAACAGCTGCCCTGCAGTGCCTTTGCTGTGGGCGTGCTTGCTGTGTCCATGCTGGCTCATCCAAAGAATTTTCTGTCTTCTGCAGGAGAGAAAGTGGTTTATTTCTACCATTTGAATGGCGCAGCAAAGCACGTGTGATGAATTTCTCCAAAATTCTTTGAGGCATTATTACAAATAAATAACAGGGATCTGCGAATTTACAAAGTCCAGGAAATTATGCAAAGGGGAGATTAGAAACTATCTGCTAGTTTCCAAATTATGGTGGTACAGCAAATACAAGCAATATTATTATGGTGGCCAAAAGAGAGCCATGCTTCTTCAAAAATTGATGGTTTGAAATATCAGTGATTTTTGGAGGTATTAGTGTATCTGGATGTGAGAGAGGAAGAATTTGGCTTCTGTTCATAAAACATGGGTACCTACAGATTTTCATTTGCTGTTACACTGGCCAGCTGTGGAAATTGTTGAAAGACGGAGTTGGTGAGGGCTTTTTTGGGTTTAATTACTGCTCCCATTGCTACTTGTGTGAGAGTCCCAATGCCAGAGATGAAGGGCCTGTGTTTTGGTTCCTCTCATCTTGATGAAAAATAAATAGAAATGAGGCTTTGGCTAATTCTAGGACAGTTCAGCTTGGAAGAGATCTCAAAAGATCATCTGGTCCAAAGGGCATCTGGACTAAAATCAATAATCCCTCCAAAAAAACCCTCCTGGTGTATAGAGCATAAATGCTGAGCTAAGAGAAGCAGGTGTTCTCCTCTGCCTTGCTGACTCTCTGAGCACAGCCTGATCCCGAGGGCAGGACCTGATGTTTGTTTAAGGTGTAGAGCCAGATGGATCCAGTGTTGTTTGCCATCACCAGGTGTGAGCAGGGGTTTTAGCCAACAGGGACAGGGCTGAGCTGGCCCAGAGGGCAGGTCCAGCCGAGCAAGGATGTTGGAGTGATAGTGGTGCAGGGTGGGATAACATCCAGAAAGCCTGGCCAGGAGCTCAGAAGTGATGGCTTATTTCCAGAGGAGCACCAGGCAAAATAGCATAATCCCAAAGTGTTGGAAGGGATCGGAAATTCAGTCTGAATTGATGAATAGAAAATCAGGGTTTTTTCCCTTTTCATTTTATTGGATGGAGCTGTATGCGTAATACTGGGGCATAATATTGTATGCATAATAATTATTGTATGCATAATAATTGTATGCATAATAATTATTTGCTGCTCCTGTGCTTCATGGTGTAATAGGGACATACTGAGAGTCAGGAGCAGGTTCAAAAGTTGATAAAATGATTTGTGAGGCTTTTATTAGTGAAATTCCCCTTGAAAGGACTAGTGAAGCCTCAGAAGGTGCTCCTGGAGCAGTCAAGTCAGAAAATCAAAAATGCTACAGAATAGATTTATTATTTTGTTGCCCTTTCTATCCATCACAATCTAGAAAACCACCCACAGTGAGGGCTCCTGAAGGTCTCAGGGGTAAGAGGAGCACACTTCCTCTTGTTGTACATATGCTCCTGCTACTAATTAAAAATGTTTTGGCTGCCTTTGTGGAAAGAATAAGAATGCAGTGTTCCTGCCTTTTCCTGTCTGTGCTGTTGGGCAGGGATAGGGCCTAAACCACAAGAGTTGTGGATGTTATTGCCATGTGCAAAAGGAAATCAAGAAGCTTGTCTTCTGGAGTTATGGTGTAGTGAAACATCTCCCAGTTTTTTTCTTTTTTAAAGAAAAAATTCCCTGTTGGGCAAAGTACCTCAACTGTGGGAAAAGTTCTTTTTGTGCCTTGTACTTTGATTTCTCATGAGTCCTATATTTCCCTGTTAGTAATTCCCATGTGGGGAAAAAACCTCTGAGGCCAACAGTGTGTTTTCTTCTGTAGGCTTAAAGTAGCTTACCCAGTCCTTCAGAAAAGATAAAAATCTTGGTAATGTGGATTTTGTTAAGTAGAATATAATAAACTATCACTCTTCATACACTAATTTAATTTATATTATAATCTGATGTCTGTCTGGGAAGTGTACATGTTATTAATTCTTTTAAAGATGTGTTCTTGGTTTGGAAGTTTAAGGAAAATTGCTTGTATATCTTAAGAATTAAAAATGGTTTTAAGCATTTAAATAGCTGTTTTTTAAATGCTTAAAACTGAACCGTTCTAGTGTGTGAGATTGAAATGCATCTGAAACTAACCCAGTTATACTGCCCAGCACATAAATCAGCAAAATAAGTGCAGAAAGAAGCCAGGGTAGGGGTTTGTTCCTTCTCATTTTTCAAATTTTCAATTCATTTTTCGAAGAATTTAATGGCTTCTTAAAAAGCCCTTTACCTGGCAGCTGCACACGGGAAAGCTCTCCATGTGTTTACAGAAAAGAGTCCAACCTCGCTGTTCTAGTGCGGGTCACAGCTTTCCTGCAGACACACTGAGGCTGTGGCAGTGGAGCAAATCAGCCCAGTCCTGCTGCTGAGAGGGAGATGTTTCCCTGTGCTCACTGCTGACCCTGCCTCCTCCCCCACAGAACAGTCGGTGTGTGAGAGCCTCCCTCCGTCCATCGCGGCTGTACCGTGGATATGCCACCCACTCTGGAGAGTCCGGGTACGTAGCGGGGTCGGAGGGGTGGAACTGGTTCTGCCAGTGCGTTGACCAAGAGGGAGTCTGCTCTTTGGTCTCACATGAGAGCAGACTCCTGGCAGTGGGATTTTTGTGTGGAGTAAATCCTGTTCTCATGGGGTGTGTTCCTTGTTTGGTTCAGTCAGATTTAGATAAAGAGAACAAAGATGATCAATATTTATCGTGGCAGTTGTGGGCTGGCATCTTACCTTGGGGTTAGTCACTAACCGGTGTTGTACCAAGCTGAAGGTGATTTAAAGCAGGTTCTGGGTTTGAGGTCCTGGAACAGAGTGGTGGTCCCCAGTTGTAAGCTGAAGACTCACAAACTGTTTGATGTTTGCCATGTAATGTAATTTACATCCCTTTCACTTATTTTTCCTCCTCAGCGTTTCTGTGGGCAAAATCATTGGTGCGGGTCTCCTGTTCGTGGGTGGAGGGATAGGTGGAACCGTCCTGTATGCCAGCTATGACAGACAATTCCGGGAGAGCGTGGAGAAGGCCATTCCCTACTCTGACAAACTCTTTGAGATGGCACTGGGCCCTGCACCTTCCAGCACACCAGTGTCAAAGAAACCAGTAAGTGTTTCACAGCCACCCTCACACATCCACTTTTGTGGTTTTTAAAAATAGTGTCTGCACTTATGTTTCAAATTCTGATAAATTTTGCTAAGCGCTAAGAATTTAAAAAGTTAAAGAATTAAGATTCCTTAACTTAAGGTTTTAGAATTATGAACTCAGTTTCTATTTGGTGCTGCAAAAGTGATGCTTGTACATTTCCCATTACCATCTCATGATTGTAGTGTGTGAGGTTGTAAAACTTATTTTTATTTACAGTAAAATAATGGAATAGAATCCCAACTGAATAGTTGCTCTGTTTATACTCAGAAATAAAATGGAGGGAGAGAGAGAGGCAGGTGACAGGCAGGAATATTTAACTGCTTTACTAGAGGCTTAGTGTAGTTAGTGCTGTAGCAGAATTACAAAACTTACTCTAAATGAACTTATTTTAAAGGGGACTGAGAACGTTTGTGAATTAGTAAGGATTTGAAAGGTGCAGAGCCAGCCATAAGCATCATACTTTGAAATCTTAGTGGCACTACCCTGGAGAAAGGAAAATCTGATACTGCCTTTGGCACAACTGTGGAAATTGAAGCCTGGCAGTTTCTCTGCTCCTGCATGTGAAAGGCAGCACTTCCCAGTAATTAAGAATACTGAAAATCTGCTCTGGCCATGGTTTTTTTTTTTGAGCTTTCAGAAGCCATTTGGCCTTCAGTAAACTCAAAATATTTTAAATTGAATTTTAAGAAAAATGTTCTTAGTGAATGGGGGAATATCAGTCAACAAAATTATCTCTCTTCTCATTTTAGCTACAGTTTGTGTGATCATTCAAACTCTTGGTGCCTCCCAGGCACTAGGGAGTTTTGTAAACCAGATTGATCAGCAGAGTTATCACCTCCCCAGTCATGGCTCTAACTCAGATGGTTTTATTTTTACCTTGTGGTTTTCCATAACGGATGTTAAGGGATTAATATCATAAAATATCACACTACTCTGTGTTTGAGTTTTTATGTGCCCCAATACATAAAGGCTCCAGCATCTGAAGCCTTTCAAAAAGAAATCAGTGAAGCCAAACTTAGGTTTCTGTGTCCAACACACTTAAAAGTGCTTGGAACATTTGGGGCATGAAACTGTTTGTTCTTTATGCATAAGTTAATAAATAATTGTTTATAGTGAAAACCACCGCAATTCTACCTGCATTTTTGGAGAGGAGAAAATCCTAAAAATTCCTTCTGAATTAAAAATCAAGTCAAGACATTAGATGGCTGTTTTAATTTGCAGTTTGAAGCTCAGATTTATGGTACAGACACTTGGATATTGAAAAGTTCTTTTCTATTATGCTGGAATGGGTGAAATCCAAGCTGTTTGAAAAACTGATGGTATTTCTTATTTCTGACTTTTCAAGATACATCAAGGTCCACTGAAGATCTCATCTGTAGCAGAAGTAATGAAAGAGTCTAAACAGCCTGCTCCAAAACCCCAGATAGGCAAACCAGAAGGTGCTGCTCCTACAGAGGAAAAAGGAGGTAAATTTGTAGAGTGTCATATACAGAGAAGCAAATGACCTAATGATCTCCTGTATCATATATGTTAGAGTAGATTAAAATTGCCCTTTGAATGGTTGAAGGTAAATGTTGTAATTTCTTAGAATTTTTTCTTTCCAAGTCATAACATTTGCATGAAGTGGCTTTAGGTTTTTCCCCCCCCCTATTTTTTTAAGAAATGTATTTAATTTAGAGGATATTTGGAATCTAAGATAAGTAATTACTAACCTGCATGTTTTAGATGTGAGACTCAGCAGGAAGAGAACTTCATGTGCTGGACTCTGAGGCTCTTGCAAACACAAGATGCTTAATATTGGATAATTACTGGGCTGCTGTAAAGCCAGATCAAATGGAACTCGTTTAGAGAGGTGCACTTGTGATGTCTTTTTATGTTTATCTCTAATGGCTCTGTTTATGTGTAACTAATATCTTGTTGCTGTTTATCCAGGAAATCATCTTCTTCTGGAAATAATAACATCCATATCCAATTAATACTTTTCTACAGAGGAAAAAAATAAGTCTTACAGGCCTATTATTATATTATAGCACTTAGCATGGAATGGTTTGGAAGAGACCTTAAAAATCATCTAATTTCAACTAACTGCCAAGGGCAAGGACATCTTCCACTAGACCCAAAAGGCCCATCCAACCTGGCCTTGAGCACTTCCAGGGATGGGGCAGCCACAGCTTCTCTGGGCAACCTGGTCCAGTGCCTCACCACCCTCACAATAAAGAATTTCTTCCCAATATCTAATCTAGCCCTGCCCTCTGTCAGTATGAAGCCCTTCCCCTTTGTCCTGTCACTCCACACCCCTGTAGAAGACCATCTCCAGGTCTCATGTAACCCCTTATAGGTACTGGAAGGTAATTGAAGGTGTCCCTGGAGCCTTCTCTTCTCCAGGCGAACACCCCCAGCTCTCCCAGCCTGTCTCCATAGCAGAGGTGCTCCAGCCCTCTGAGCATCTTCGTGGCCTCCTCTGGACTTGCTCCAGCAGGTCTGTGTCCTCCTTATGTGGGGGCCCAGAGGTGGATGCAGCACTGCAGGTGGGGCCTCACTAGAGCAGAGTAGAGGGGCAGAATCACCTCCCTTGACCTGCTGCCTGCACTGCTGGGGATCCAGCCAGGACACAGGTGGTTTCTGAACTGCCTGTGCACATGACAAGGTCATGTTGAGCCTCTCATCCACCAGCGCCCAAAGTCCCTCTCCTGCAGGCTGTTCTTGATCCGTTCTTCCCCTAGTCTGTGTTTGTGCTTAAACTTGCCCTGACCAAAGTGCAGGACGTTGTGCTGGGTCTTGTTGAACTTCATGAGGCTCACACAGTCCCACCTCTTGAGCCTGTCCAGGTCCCTGTGGATGAACATCCCTTCCCTCCCACGTGTGACTGCACAGCTCAGCTGGATGTCATCAGCAAACCTGTTGAGAGTGCATCAGTCCCACTGCCCAGGTCACTGACAAATATGTTAAACAGTCCTGGTCCCAACAGTGACCTTGAGGAACACGCTTATCACTGGTGTCCATTGGACATTGAGCACAACTCTTTGAGTACAACCATTCAGCCAGTGCCTTATCTACAGAGTGGTTCATCCATCAGATCCATGTCTCTCCAGTTTAGAGATAAGGATGTCATGCACGACAGTGGCAAATGCTTTCTGAAAATCCAGGGAGATGATGTCACTTGCTCTTCCCTTATTCAGCAACGCTGCTCCCTCAGTGGAGGGCCTCATCTACTCTGTCATCCTGCTCAGGCAGCCTGTAGCAGATTCCCAGTGTAATGTCACCTATCCCTGCCCTCCCTTTAATCATGACCCATAAACTCTTGGTTGGCTCCTCATCCATTCCCAGGTAGGCTCCATGCACTCCAGTTGGTCATTGACAAAGAGGGTGATTGCAGTCCTTGTCTCCCCTGGCAGGCCTTCCTAAAGAGCCTTCATCCTTCCATTCCAACACTTCAGTCACAGGAGCCGTCCCACCATGTCTCCATGAAGTGAGGTTCACTTTTCTAGGGTCCCTTCTCCCAGCAGCTTTGGTTTAAGCCCTTCCTCACCAGCTCACAGGCCCCTGGCTGAAGATACTCTGGCCTGTCCTTCTCTGGCAGATGGAGCCCATCTCCCCAGCTGTACTAACTGGTGTGTTCTGCAACTGTGTTTAACAGCAGGCAAGGCTGCAGCACAGATCATCTCTGCAACAGGGGTAGCCATGTCGGTGCCAGCTCCGGGGATACAGACTGAAGAAGGTGAAAAAAATCATGTGAATACAAAGAAGAAAACCCTAATCCTCTAGTTTCATGTGCATGCATTCTTGCTTCTGTGTTGGTATTTGTCAGTGTTGAAAGGTGTGAGTTTCTGTGCCTTGTGCAGAAAACTCCATCATCTGTTAATAGATTTTTGATACAGTGAGAGCTGCAGATGCCTGGGACAGGTATAGATGTGAGCACAAGAGCAAAGCCTGCCTTTGTGCTGAACTGAATTTGCACGTTCCAGTTTGCCTCTGCTCTTGGTGGCCTTGTGATTGCTGTTCAGTAGGGCATCTCTGCCCAGGGACAAGTGAAGAAACTGTGTTTATTGTTAAACTCAACAAGAGACACCAGCATTGAGATGATGGTCTCTTCCAGATGAGATTCGATTATATTAATTCTTTTAGTTATGAACATTTCATAGAAAGCATGCTAGGGTTAAGTACATGCTGCAGAGTAACATCAGCATTATTCAGAGATGACCTGATGGGTTTTGTTGCAGCTTGAGGCTGAAATCTCTGGGTTTTCTCCTCAGTTCAGATGCAACTTGCTGTTGATCTTGAGAGCATTAGGTAGGTCAATTCTCACTCTTAAAGGCATTTAAAGTGGCTGTAGGTAAGGGAATGGAGTATAATTGTGACCCACCATAGCCTTCTCACTCATCCTTCGTTGTTTTGGTTGGGCTCTGTAAGCATGCCAGAGGAGAACTGAAAAAAGCAAGAACAGAGATTCACTTGAAATTTAAACTTGGCTCTGTAAGTGTTTCTCACTTCTTGCTTTGCCTTTGACTTCTGAGTCTTGTGTGATTTTGTGTGGAGAATCATATGGAGAATCTCCAAATGCATGTGAGGTGTCCATGCTCTTCTCTTTAAGTTATGAGACTGGCCTTTGTAATTACAATTATAAAGATTCTTCAGGTAGTTCCAGCATGGCTTTGAGCAGAAGTCACATCTACAAAGTGATACCAACTATAAAAATTAGTTTTAATAAAGTTACTTCCCTGCAAGTGACCTCTGTACACTAATTTAGACTCTCCACTTAAGCAGTTTGACTCTTTTTTTACTTCTGAATAGGTAAACAACACGAAGATTCCCATGCTATAAAAGAACGGCCACCAGAAGAAGTTGCAGCCCGGCTTGCCCAGCAAGACAAAGAGGAGCAAGAGAAGGTGTCAGGTGAGTCCACACTGTCACTGTTCCTGTGTGTGTTGCACGAGACAGAACTGTGGAATTGCATTGGCTTTATAGTCCTAAGCTCCTTACACACCCCTCGGCTGTTGTCTCTGTGCTGGGTTGGCAGTGGGAGCAGTGGTGAAGCTTCTTCCACCCACTCATAAATAACTGAGAATTGAAGAATAATGGAAAAATTGAGGTTGGAATAGACTTCAAGGTTCAAGGAAGATAGAAAAATTTGTTTCAAGAACCATTAGAATAAGTGAACATGGGATATACCTGCACCCCCTGCAGTCCCTTGGGAGAGGTCTTCCACTGGGTGGTATTTTGCTGTAAGTGCAGACTTGCACCTCAATACCCCTGCTCTAAACGAGGAGGGCATTTTGGAGCTCTTCTGTAGGCTGCTGTTTAATTCCCAAACTGACCAGCCCTTTTCAGTCATAGAAAATAATATGAGACGTAGAGGCTGTAACATGTTATTCTACTAGTCATAGAGTTCTTTTCTTTTTTGTTTAATTGACTTAACTTTTTTCCAGCCATTGCAGCAACTCTAGAAGGAGCCCTAAATACAACTGCTCGTGTAACCCTTCAGGCTATCACTGCCCAGGAGTCAGCTGTGCAAGCAGTGAATGCCCATTCCCAAATACTGAAGGAAGCCATGGATGACTCTGAGGTAAATTGGACAAGTTTTTTCTTTTTCATTGTGTTCAGCAAAACTTAAATCTGAATTAAAAATAGACTTGGAATCTTTTCTTGCAATGCCTTTACATTTATCACAGTTTTCACTTATCTTTCCACTTGTGAAATGTGGTATAGTCAAATAATACAGAGGTTTTGATTTTGAATTTTGTTGTTTGGGGTTTTTTCCAACTCCTCTATTTTCTTTTTGCAAGAAGAAAATTCAAGTTAAGACATTAATAGTTTTCGCACTGTGTTTTAATTAATTTTATTTTAGTTCTCAAGACTTTTTTTACCTAGTTAAGATCATGCTGTCCATCCTAATAATTCCATTGAACTTTTTCTGTTTGCCAACATCCTCTTTCTGGATTGTTTGTTTCTTGTCAGGAAATAGGAAGGGGATGTACAAGTGATAACATTTGTAGTATGCTCATGCCGGGGTTTGTGTGGGTCTGCCACTGCCTGTTCAGTTCTGGAGCAGAGATAAAATCCAGTTGTTAATGCATTAGCAGGGACATGGGCAACCAACCAAGCACTCAAGACTTAATCTAGTAGTTAGTAAAATAACTGCCTTAAGAGATTTCTTTTAAGCTTAATTGCTAAGCTTATTTTAAAATCAACCAACTTTAAAGTATTATGGTACTTTAAGTATTAAGCTTAAAAGCAATTTTAAAGTATTAAAGTACTTTAATACATGAGGAGATTTCCCCACAATACATTGTGCACCATACAGTGATTCTCATGCAAGCCCTTATGTGTGAATAAAGGTCTGTGGCTCAGGAAAAAACCACTAACAATCAAACAAAACCAAAACAAAATGTTGAAAGAGGAACGTCACTTGTAAAGCTTCCAGCTGTGCTGTTGAAAACACAAGAATGGTACTCAGTTTGAGGGAAATGTTCAGCAATGTGTGAATCTCTGCAGGCTTCCCCTCTGTGGTAACTCTGTTGTTCAGTGATTGTAGTGACCCTAATGAGCAATCTGTGTTTCCCAGGATGCTGGGGGGAAGAAATCCTCCCAGTGGCGCACGCTGGAGGAGGCGCTGAAGGACCGGAGGAGAGCTGTGGATGAAGCTGCTGACGCCCTTCTGAAAGCCAAGTGAGTTGTTTGATTTAAGTCTTGGAGTAATAAGTTACATTGCTCATGGGAGAGCTGGCAAACACCAGATGAGTTTCTAGAAAGGATGGAGTCGCCTGTGTTCATATTGAATGATCTGTTTGTGCCAAATCAGAGGATGGTTTAATACTCATTAGCATGAACATTTTAATTTGACATGTGCAAATCTTGGGTGCCTGCGCACAAAATCCTACCTGTACCAGAGAGTCTGAAACAGTCCTGTTCTTTTTAAGAACTTATCTCCTTAGTACTAACATAGAGTGCTGGTAGGTTCAAGTAAGATGAAAAAAAAATAAATACACAGTCTTTTTAGTACTATTGTTGAATAATTTTGTTAATAATAAATCTATTGGAAGGACTTCAGCCTGGAGAAGAGAAGGCTCTGGGAAGACCCTCAAACATCCCAGCACCTAAAGGGGCTACAAGAGAGCTCGAGAGGGACTTTTTACAAGGGCAGAACAAGGGGGAATGGCTTCAACTGACAGAGGGCAGATTTAGATTGGATATTAGGAAGAAATTCTTCCCTGTGAGGGTGGTGAGGCCCTAGCACACTTTCCTCAGAGAAGCTGTGGCTGCCCCATCCCTGGAAGTGTTCCAGGCCAGGTTGGATGGGGCTCTGAGTGATCTGTTCCAGCAGAAGGTGTCCCTGTCCATGGCAGGGGGTGGAATGAGATGATCTCTGAAGTCCCTTCCAACCGAGAATGACTCCATGACTGCACTCTGTGTATTGAGGCAGTAACATCACCATCTTCTTGTAGTTATAGTGAAAAAATTAAACCTTGCAGCATCCTTTGGCAGTTCCCTGTGTTTGCAGAATTGCTTTTAAGCAATTTGATTTTTACTGAGCATATGGCTAAGAAAAACTTGAATTCTGAATGGCAGCACTGCTTGTACCCCAGGGTCTGTATGACCTGTTTTGGTATGCCCTGAGTGTGGTCTGTGGGCACTGAAGGAGCAGAAATAAAATGACAGACAGTATCTCCAAGATGCCCTTGTAATGAGGTTAGAAATAAATTTGGAAACCCTTTGATGCTTCTAGGGCTGGGAGGGTAACATCATCCTTGAAGCTGCATGGTTGCTATCACATTATAAATTTCCCTTATCTTTGATGTTGCTGGGCTGACTAAAATTAATGGGAGGTGTAATTGAGGTTCCATTGTTAAAACAAAGCTAATGCAAACCCCACATGCAGCAGCTTTCATTCTCTATTGCTCTACTGGATATCTTCGCTTTTATTTATTTTCTTAATTTACTTATTTTAAAGCTTGTTCCTTATTCTGATGAGGTCATTGGAAACCTCCATTGGTTTGAATGGATTTGGAAAAGGAACATTTTTTCACTTTTTCCTTGATTTCCAATTGTGCTAGAGGAAAGCATTTCTTTCCTAATTACAAAAAAACCCGTAATCTATCTTTACAGAGCCCTATAAATTCTCTCCCATCCTCATTAATCTCCACCAGTCACCATGTCCAAAACACTTCTGCAAGCGTAAGCCATCTGTATTAAGAATGTTTCCTTGCTGCTGTTACTTGCTGGAAATGTCTGCTGTATAATTCTAACCTAGTTTTACTAATACTAACTCCTTTCAGTGAATTTCCATCTTCCCTCCAGCTAAATCCTGAGTACTAATTGCCATATAAATAATTCTCATTTTACATGGAATAGCCACACTGACGTCTTTAGGTTCCAGGCTGGGGGGAAAAAAGTAATCCTTAGTTAAAGCATCTTAGAGCTGGTAGATAGGAAGCACCAGTAGAGTTACCCAGTAGTTGTTCCTGTGAATACCAACAGCATAAAGTAAATTTTCTTTGGGGTGATAAGCCCTGTATGTGTTACACTTAGCAGCTGCTTCTCTTTTCAGAGAGGAATTAGAGAAGACAAAGGGTGTCATCGAGAGGGCCAAGAAGTCCCAGCTGGCAGGAGCCAAACCTCACATTGTCGCTGCAGAAGAAAATCTCCATCATATGATTGTGGACTTGGACAATGTGGTGAAAAAGGTAAAGCTTCCTCAGACTGTTTTATCATTGCCTCTTGAGTAGGGACTCGTTGGTAGTTTGTGCAGACTACCCATTCCTAAATCCTCTGCAGGGGGTGAGATATTTCATAGAATCACAGAATATGCTGAGTTGGAAGGGACACATCAGGATCATTGAGTCCAATTCCTGGTCCTGCATAGGACACCATGTGAATCCTACCCTGTGCCTGAGAATGTTGTCCAAACACTTCTTGAGCTCAGACAGGCTCAGTGCTGTGACCACTTCTAGTGCACTATGAATTGTAAATCCCTCCTCTTGTAGCTGTACTCAGGCTTTGAACTGATTATATTGCCAGTAATCACACATGGCAAGATCTCCATGAGAACTTGAACTCTGTCTTGAAAGAGTCTCCAGGTGGCTTGATGGTGCCAGTCCTTTCTGTTGGCAACTTGTAATTCTTCCCACTTGATTCCAAGGTAATTTACCACAAGGTTAGGGAGGGGTTCAACGTGTGCTAATGACTTGGTGGTAAATCATTGTGGAGCTCAGAAGACTGGGAAAGAAGTGTAAAGGTGAAGTTTATCTCCCTTTGCAGGATAGCTGGTAATTCATCAGGTGTGTTTGGAGTGAATATAGCCTGATAGTGGGAACATCAGAACTCACTGAGGATGGCAGCAATCACAGGCATCGCTTACTAGGCCTGTATGATGGCTGTGAGCACAGAAAAGGAGCTGGAGATGTTTTAGGATGTAAACTGAATTCAAGGTACTCTTGGTCCTGTCCAGGCTGCAGACTGGCTGTGTAGTTACAGTGGGCGTGTGTGGCAAAATGGATTATAGTTCCAGTAAATAGTTACTGTGTAAGAGAGGTTTAATATCACAGGGTGGGTTTTTGTGCTCTCCCAAGTGAGTTTGCCTTGTTTGGGCTGGGGGTTGATACGTGCCAGTATCCCAGGGCTTAGCTTTAAATTATATGTGCCTTCAATTTCAGTCCTTGCCTTGAAAAACAAATTAATCTCATCCTTGTTTATTCCAGGTTCAGGCAGCACAATCTGAGGCCAAGATCGTGGCTCAGTACCATGAGCTGGTGGCTAAGGCCAGAGAGGAATTCCAGAGGGAGCTCGACAGCATCACCCCCGACGTGAAGCCTGGTTGGAAGGGGATGAGTAAGTTTCCCACTGCAGAGGGATTACCTCCTGCTTGTTGCACTGTGGTTTGTAGTGCATGACCACTCAATGTCCAGCATCCCAGTTTTCAAATTTTCACAGAATTTGGTTGGTCTGAAGTGAAAATGATTTCACAACTAAATTAAAATAACCTAAAGCAGGTGTTTTGAAGAGAATTAGTTCTATCTGTGCTGTATGGGAAATATCACAAAACGTAGGTCTTGTGTGGTAAAATATCATACTGGTTGTATGAACATCTCTCCCCTCCCTGGTATTTCAGGAAGGGAGCCAGGTCATTCCAGATTTCAGTCAAATCTGGTGTTAATCAATAATCAAATACTTGGTTGACTCTGTGATTAGAGGTATTTATATATAAAACACCGTTGTTACAGGGTGATAAAAAACTTCCTGAATTTTTCTACATCATCACTGAACTGGAGAGGTTTCATTGTTTATACTCTGCCTGCCCCAGTACATTTACTTTCTGAAGGAAACTGACACAGTAACACACCTGTAGCAACAGCCAGTGCTGCACAAAAGCAGTGAACAGTCAGCTCACCCCCAGCAACGCTCCCTGCACACTCCGGGCCACAGGTGCCCTTGCTTACCTGAACTGCTTTCATTTTAAAAACAAGCAGAGTTGCAGGAGATGGATTGTGTGTGTTCACCATTACTGTGGATGAGCTCCTGCAAGAACCCACCTATGTCCCTGGAACAATTACTGTCTGTGGTAGTTAAAAAAATTAATTCCTTAAAATCCCCAGATTTCCAGATATTTTCACTCAGGGTTTAATATAAGTGTACTAAGTGATCTCAGACTTTTCTAGCTGATGTGTTCAGAGGCAGCTTTATTTCCAAGTTACAGATCTTTTTGTACAAGTAATAACTGTAATTTGAAAAAAAATGTATCACTATTGCCTTAATATTTTTCTTGAAGTATACAATGCAGTATTACAACAGATTTTCTTAATGCTGCTTTATGCTTTAGGAATGTGTACCTTAGTCCACAAAATAATTTTCCTGGCTAAATGAATACACCAGACCTTTGGAATGGTCAGTTTTCATTTAAAAAACAGCCAACCCCACACCCAGTATATGTGGGGAAAACATTTGAAATTAACAAATGGTTTGTGGAATTTGCTTTTAGGGTGTTACTAGTTCTGAAGAAAAAAAACTTACTTATGGTCCCTGGGGATGGAGCTGCCTTTCCTTGCACAGGACAAGATCTTGGGTTTTATGATCACTGCCCTTCTGTGGGAGGAAAGGGAGGCTCCTGGCAGCTTCCATGTGCCCCATTTCTTACTGGTATGGCTTGCTGAAGCACATGGGACAGATTTGTTGGGGTCCCTGACTCTCACTGCTACTGGGAATTTGTTTCTTCACTAACTGCTTCTGTTTGTAAAACCCTAGAAATGTCAGACTAAAATTTCCAGTGTCCTTTTCCTACTTCAAACTTCTGTTCCTTGCTTTGGCTGAATTCAAGTGTCCATCTGTGGGTTTCCAAGGGTGGTTATAGTGGTTGGGGTGTCTTGGGATACATCTTGCCTGTAATACAGAGACTTTTATATTCCACATACTGTTCTTCCTGAATTCCTGAGGACTTGGTCTCATGTTTAAGTCACTGTAGATAAGCTCTCAGTTTTCTATTTTACTTCTGCATGACTGCCTTGCTGTAGTGAATGTGCATTAACTTTCCAAACTTCTTTCTGTTGCAGAGATAACTGACTTAGGTGAGTTACTGTTACTTGTTCTTGTCCCTTGAAAGTTAGATCTCTTCTCTTTGTCCTTTTTTATGTTTGTGTGGGGCATGGCTTTAAGTTACAGCCAGTTATCAACAGAGGGTGAAATGTGGCATTTCTAGAACATTTCAGGCTGAGGTGTGCCTTGGGATCCTTTCCAGTCATGTGGCACACTTGGCTTAAACCACAAACTGATCTTTTTGTAACACTGTAACATCCAACAGCTGAGCTTGGTGCTGTTCCTCAGCTTTCCCACTGGACAATGGGCACTACTGCTCCAGGCCCTCCTGTGCCAGTCCTTGTCCAGCACTCAACAGCAAGGTGACTGAAGGACTGTGCAATCTTGCTTGCTTTAGACCCTGCAGGAATGGTTTCCCAAGGAGGCCCAGCTTTCCATACAGATGATTTAGCTGGCAGTCAGTGCAAAATGAGCTGCAGCATTTTATAAAGCCCTTCTCAGGTCACCAAATGCTGCAGGGGTAGCTTGGGTCCTCCTCTCCCAGGTACAATGTAGTTGTGAATTGTGCTGCCCTCTGAGTAGCCAAGCCTGAAAGGTACAATCTGGGGTAGGGAATCTGATTAGGAGCAGTTAATCTGGAGGACTGTTGAAGAGAAAATGTAATTCTGTCTGTCCCTCACAGTGACATTCCCTGCTGCTCTGTGTGCTGGCAGAGGGGAAAATATGTGGTGTGTAAAAACCAAGAAATGACAGAGCTGTTGACAGTCTCTGAGTGTGACGTGGATATGGAAGTGTAAATTACAGCTGGGAGTAATTCAGAAGAAACCAAGATAATTTCTCTCCTGGAAAGAAAATACAGTTCAGAAAGTGGTCTCAGGTGGGCATTAGCACAAGTCAAGGGCTTGAAGTACTCAGAGACCTTCCCTAGAACAAGCTCACTGGTCAATAACCCCTTGGAGCCCCCGAGCACTTGAGTGGGAGGGGGGAGGGGCGCTGCAGCAGTTTCCCTGTGGTTTCATTCCCTCCCTCATGCCCTGTGTTCCCTTTAGCTGGGCAGCTGTCCACAGATGACCTGAACTCACTGATCGCGCACGCCCACCGGCGCATTGACCAGCTGAACAGGGAGCTGGCGGAGCAGCGCGTCCGGGAGCAGCAGCACATCGAGTCTGCCCTGGAGAAGCAGAAACTTGAAGATAAAAAAGCATTTGAAGCAGCCGTGGCCAAAGCGCTGGAGCGTCACAAAAATGAGATTGCATTAGAACAGGAGAAGAAGGTAAAGTGGCCTAAAGCACCTGGTTAAATCTTTGGCTCAAAAAGAAGGTAGAAGAGTTAATGGAGAAGACCATAGGGACAACTGGGATATTCTGGGTAGTGGGAGACTTCACATGAGTGACCCCCAGGCTAAACATGAAAAGGAGATGTTGAGCAAGGAAACTGCTGCAAAGTTGGAATGGTAAAATAATGCAGGGAACGACTTTGTGAAGTTACTTGGCTCCTGTTGGAGATAGGATTACTGGATCAAAATAAATCCTAGAATGATTTGGGTTAGAAGGGATCTTCAAGATCTCCTTGTTCCAACCTCCTGCCATAGGAGGAGCTTCCACAGCTTCCACTAGACCAGGTTGCTCCAAGCCCCATAGAACATGATCTTGGGGAAGCGATTGGGGCAGCCACAGCTTCTCTGAGCAGTCTGTGCCAGTGCCTCACCACCCTCACTGAGAAGAATTTCAGTGTTTAATGTGACCTTGTGTGGCCATTATAGAGCTACGTAGGGAAAAGATGTAAAGTTTCTGGTTTGGAAGCTCTTACAAACCAGCTTCCAAAAGTGTTTGTGTGTTTGATTTGATATGTTACTGTATTTTTTATATACTATCTTGGTAGCTGCACTACATGCCTATTGAGTAACCAGCAGTTACTCACATGGTGAGCCATGAAACTATTCCTTAACATCTTTAGGAAAAGGCTCAGCTGTAAAACTGGACCTCAGCAGATCTTTAAGATGAAAGACGGTCTGTCAGTGCTACTGCTCTGACATATACCCTCAGTAATCACTGAAGTGATACTGTGACAGTGTGACAGTTGTCACTGATGTGACAATGTGTGAGAAGCAGCTGAGCAGCAGTGGTGCATTACACCCCTCCTGTATGTCCAGGTGGAAGAGGTGCGAGAGGTGATGGAGAACGAAATGCGGACCCAGCTCCGGCGCCAGGCTGCTGCCCACACCGACCACCTCAGAGATGTCCTGAAGATCCAGGAGCAGGATTTAAAGGTGGAATTTGAGCAGGTAAAGGAGAGGAGTCCCCAGGGGAATTAAAGGGATATTTAAACCCTTGTAAAGCACACGTTTCACATGACAAGAGTCCTAAACCATGTTCCAGGGGGTTGAAATGAGGGCTGGGGAGAGAAGCAAGCTTACCTTGAGGTGTGATACAGAGTGCCTCAATGTGTAGGTTTTCTTCAGACTTGTCTGAAAAGCTTTTGCGATAGATGACAAATCTTTGGCACAAGTGCAGTAACTTAAATTCGCCTCAATAAGGTTTATTAGTGGTATATGGTATTTACTGTATGCATTGGCCCAACAAGGACAACAGATTTATAGAAATGTGTCTTAAAAATAAGGTAAATATTAACCAGCTGTTTCTGTTACTTGTATTGCACTGTTTCAGAACCTATCGGAGAAGCTCAGTGAACAGGAGCTGCAGTTCAGACGCCTTACTCAGGAGCAGCTTGACAACTTCACTTTGGATATAAACACTGCCTATGCCAGGCTGAAGGGAATTGAGCAAGCAGTCGAGAGTGAGCACTGAATTCCTCTTTCCTTAATGACTAAAATTGTGTTCCCCAAAGGGCCCTTGCCCAAACTTGGGCATCTAAACCCAGGCTTAGGCACATAGCTCACACTGCTGAGCACCCAGCAAATGCCAGATAAGCAAATCCAAGGTGGTTCTTCCAAAAGTTGTTTTGTTCTGGCTCTAAACTGTGGGAGACTTGCTTTAGAGCATGTGCTGAGGGGGTGACTGCTTTGGAAAGCAGAGGGTGGAGAGGGATGGCTGTTGCTGCTTGTTCTCAAAGCCACATGTGCCCAACTGAGAGCCCCTTGGCTTCCCTTGCAGGTCACGCAGTAGCAGAAGAGGAGGCCAGGAAGGCCCATCAGCTGTGGCTTTCCGTGGAAGCGCTCAAATACTGCATGAGATCAGGCACGGGGGACAGTCCCACGGAGCCCCTGGGCAGCGCGGTGAAGGCCATCAAAGCCAGCTGCGCCGACAATGCCTTCACGGAAGCCTTAACAGCAGCTCTCCCGCAGGAGTCGCTGACGCGGGGCGTGTACAGCGAGGAGGCCCTCAGAGCACGGTTCTACAAAGTCCAAAAACTGGCAAAACGAGTGGCCATGATCGACGAGACGAGGAACAGCCTGTACCAATACTTCCTGTCCTACCTGCAGTCGCTGCTGGTGTTCCACCCTCAGCAGCTGAAGCCACCGGCCGAGCTCAGCCCCGACGACCTCGACACGTTTAAGTTACTGTCTTACGCTTCCTACTGCATCGAACACGGAGATCTGGAGCTGGCGGCCAAATTTGTCAACCAGTTACGAGGAGAGTCGAGGAGGGTGGCACACGACTGGCTCACAGAAGCGCGGATGACCCTAGAAACCAAACAGATTGTGGATATCTTGACAGCATATGCCAGTGCTGTGGGGTTGGGAACAACTCAAGTGCAGTGAGCTAGGATTGGAGCTTTGGAGGCAGTTCAGCTGTTCTGTGCCAGAGAGAAATCCTATGATCTCCTGAGGGTTCAAACAGAGCTGTTGGCAGGGGCTGGAAGCAGTAAATCAAAGCACGGGTACCGTCTTGTTTCCTTGCACTGTATTTAATTTCACCACCTCTTGTATTTTTGTTGGTTTTGAGTTGTCATGACAACCAACTTCAGGAAGCTTCCCTACAATTTGTGTAAGAATTATTGTTTCCCCATCTTACCAAGTGGGCTTGTGATCCAACCAAAATAATGTCTGTAACCTGCCATTAATCATTTGCCACTTTGTCAGCTGAATAAAACAAGACTTCAACCACTTGCTCCTGCTGTTTAAGTCTCCTGTTTAAACATCATCTACATCTGGGCAGTACAAAGCTCAGTCTTTCTCCATGACCTGAAGAGTTAAATAATTTACTTCTTTGAAGGAGCAAGAAAGCAAGAATTCACTGTTGTGATACATTAATTTGTACAGCATTAAAAAAAAAATGAACCCATCTTTGAGTACAGGATATGTCCAAAACTGGTGTAAGAGCACATCCTGTCCTGGATTTCTGCCCTGGTAGGTTTCTTGTCAGAGCTGCTCTGCTGTAATTCTAGAACACCAGGTATTTCTACCAGAAAGGCAAACTTTGGTTCAGCCACAGTTTTGCTCAAGAATTATCAGAATACAGCCAGCTTTAATGTCAGCCATTTATTAGAGACAGTCTCCAGCTGTACAGTGTAATTTAACAGCTACACTCCAACATCTGTCCCAAAACACCAAAAGGATGAGAAATAACACCACAGGTGCTGAGTATTGCATTACTTCAGTGTTTATATACAGAGTAAACCCGGTATTTAAATAGTTCAGCAAAGTTAGATGGAAAGGAGTTACATCTGGTGCAGGGTCCAGTGACAGGAGGCCCATGAGAAGTCTTGCTGAAGCTGTGGAAGTCTTGTGCCTGCCTGAGCAGCCTCCAGGGTGCACAGCACCCCTCTTCCTGCAGTCCTCCACCCTCAGTGATGCTGTTTATCAGGAGCCAGCTCTTGCAGGGGTGCTGAGGAGGAAACCTGGGGTAGTCCATGCTGTGTTCCACATTACCAAGAAGATTTAACAGCTTCCAGCTGGCACATGAGGATGGTATCTTGCCAAGCAGGTCCTGTATCAGAACACTCCAAGCATTCATCAGTGCTGCAGCTCCTCCCAGAAGCCCTTCCTTCAGTAAATCCACTCCTTCTGGTATCATGGCAACAGTTGCTCCCAGTTTCCTCAAGAGGGACGGCTACTCACGGTCACTGTCACTACTGTCACTGTCACTATCGCTGCTGTCACCATCCCACTTGATAGTCTCCAGTGCCTTCCTGTGATGTGAAACAGATCAGTCATCAGTCACCTGTTGTGACTTCTGCTTGAAAAGAGAGATCCGAAAACACAAGGCAAACATAAAGAACATTGTGGGCTGTCTAATGCCTGCTGTCCTCAAAGGACAAGTGCACCCAGATTTGGTGAAGCACATCCTCTTGGAAAAGCCAACTCCTTCAGTTCCCCTCAAAGTGGTGAGCCAGCTGTCAGGAGTGCTAGGCTTGTATTTATTCCCTTGGAGCACATCTGGCTCCAAACTGTGGTCCCTCAAGCCCTGATCACCATCTGAGGATCATCTGGGCTTGGCTGCAGCAGTGCAGAGAGGTGACCACAAGCCTCAGAACCTGGCAGCCACATGCAGGAGCAGGGCCATCCTGTACCACCCCTCTGCTCTTACTGGGCTGCAGCAGTGTCTCAGGCAGCCAGACCCAGCTAGGAAAAGATTCTGGGAAAGGAAGGCGATAGCAGGACTGAGCAGTGGATGAGGCTAACCCCACCATGGAAAATTCCCTTCCCTCCTAGGTGGGATGGATACAGCGTGGAATCAAAAACCGAGGGGCCATTTCAGTCCTGAAGTCAACACACCAGCACATCATTTTGAAGCTGGTGTGCTTCCCTTGTCAGAGAAGCCTTTCCAAAGGCATTG
Source organism: Irena cyanogastra (assembly GCA_013397155.1). Taxonomy (NCBI): domain Eukaryota; kingdom Metazoa; phylum Chordata; class Aves; order Passeriformes; family Irenidae; genus Irena; species Irena cyanogastra. Next base: position 703,202 of record VWZV01010764.1, read on the forward strand.
CCCCTCCAAGACCCTGTCTACTGTACCCCTTCAGCAGTAACATGAAACATTCCAACTTACTTTTGTGTTTCAGAGAGTTCAAATTCCTCCTCCGTTCTGCTTTTCAGCCTTTGAGATGAAGGAAGCCCAAGGGATGCTGCCAGCTTTACCATCTTAATTGCCTCATCTGGGCAACTGGTTTGCTTAGCACAGTTCAAGAACTCGTCCATCACCTTGTCACTGCAAAGGCAAATGGTGACTGTTCTCAGGGTCACAGGAGAGATGCCCATTCATTTACAGCCCATGCTTTAGAGAGGGAGAGAAGGTGATGTTTTCAGATCAACCAGTCCATCTCTGCTCCTGCCAGGAACTTCACCTCTGGTACAGAGGGAAGGCTATGTGGTAAGTTTGGGAACTTCTGTCCCAAAGAGCAGGCACAGAATGCCACTAGGTGTGTAGCCTTTGGTATCACACACTCTCATGGTGTTCACTGGAGCAAGCTCCAACTTTATTTAAAAAAACCCACACCCAAACAAAACCCATTACTATTCCTTACAAGTTGTGTTCTACTTCAAACAATTACCTCCTCCAGAATCCCAAGACAAGCAAGCTGGTGTAGCCTAACAGGGAAACACCTAAGATTTAGCATTTGACTTGACAAACTTGTCTTCAGAAATCCAGGCACTTCTGAAACACCTGTGTTTGGTTAAGAGCATACTGCAATATTTCTGAGCACATGGGAAACCAGATGTTTGTGAGTCCTGTGCAGACTGATGTGCACTGCTGAGTTCATCAATGGCACTGCTCTCCATGGCCCAGAGCTTCAGAGACCAGCCACTTCACTGCCTCCCACTCTGCACTTCCAATATGTTTTGAGACAGAAAGCTCTTGGAATGTTTCCACTGGAAAACCAAATAGCTATGCTCACAGGGACAGATACACACTCATGTTCTGTAAATAAACAGACCACTACTACCAGTTACCACTGGAGGTTGGACCACCTGACCTTTAAAAGTCCCTTCATTGCCAAACTATTCCTTCATCCCATAACAGAAATTCAGGATCTCAGCCAAAGGGGAGACTCTGTAATTGAAGAAACTGAAAATACTTACGTGGGAATCCTATTGATTTTCTGAAAATGCTCCATCATGTTCCTATTCAAAAGAAAACAAAATAATAACTTTAAGACCGCACATAACAGCAACAGACAGATACCCAACCTCTTGGATGAGCCTCCACAGAAACACAGGTAAGCGCAAATTGATGAAACAATCTTCCCCCATGGATCTCATCCTGTATCCTTGCAAATGCAACCTGTACCAGCTGACTTCATCAATTAGCTTAACACAAAGTATCTTAAACTCTGCAGAAATGGTAAGTGTAACTGGTGGCAATTTTCCTTTAAAATACTACATATTTTTAGTATTTTAACACTCCTTCGTTGCTACTTCTTTGTTTCAGACAGGTCACTGTACATGGAACATCTGTATTTAACAGAAAATAGCTCAGAACCTTAAATCGGAAGCTATATATTTTGACCTGTATTTCAAATTTAGAGCATGTAGGACAATAAATTCTACCTATTAAGAGTTCTCAAAATAGCCTATATAGAGTTTTAATTAGGGCTGCCACTAATTAAAAATTTAATTAAACTAATGAATCTGTTTATCAGTTTGAATTCCAAAGAGTTCTAAAAATCAAAAAATGGCAAGTTGTGGCACTCAGAAGCGCTCAGGGTAGTGATTGTCAGACCGCACCTTGCCATAAGCAGCTGTACAAAGCTCTACACCAGATACTACATTCGTTTCTAAACCATTTTTAAGACAGACAACTGTAATTTTGTGTCAAGAAAGAACAATAACAAAAAAAACTATCACATTCCCTGCAGGCTTTATCTCCCCCCTTTGTCTGCACTGGCACTCCAAGGCACCGGTTATTAGCTTTTGCTTTTTGTGGTTAAGCCTTGAGTTGCAGCGTCAGCAAGCCCAGAGCTCAGAGCCCACACGTACCAGGCATCCTGGGTCCTCCCAGCCCTGGAAAACAGCACCACAACATGGCCCAGAGCACTCCCTGTCCACTCCAACGGGACCTGCCCCAGCCCAGCTGGCTCGTGGATGGCTTTGATTTCTTCAGCACACGTGGCAAATGCCAGCTGAATCTGTGAAAACATTCTGCTATGAAAAACAAAACCTCTGAAATTAACAGAAGCTTTTCAGTGCGATTTCTCCTGCAGCTCCTATAGGTTTGCTCTGTATGTGATTTAAATTTGTGAATTAACAGTCGCTACGCCGGGAGACAAATCTGTCACTCCTGTCAGGACAGCTGTCCCCACTAGGCAAGCTCCAAGGTGGCTTTTCAGGGACAGCTGTATTCACCTTCAACACCCTTCAGCTTGAGAAAGCAATTACTGCAATGAAATCCTTGGCAAAAATCCCTGAATTCTGCCATGTGCTTCCCCAGAGATATGGCTGGTTGGGCTGCATTACTTCTCCAAACCCTGGTAAGAAGCAATCCTGCTCTGTTAATTTGAGGTTTCTTTATAGGTTGAAGACAAGCCAAAGGATTATCAGGCCTGGATAAACTCACATGGATAAGCTCTGGAAATCTGCAGTGGCAGGTGCACTGGAACAGAATCTCTGGGACTGACCAGGGATAGAGCATTTACCTACAGTCTGGGGAAACACCACTACTCTCTACTGAGCTTCTGTGTTGATTTTGGCTGGGATAGAAATTTCTTCAGTTTCTTCTTTCTTACTATGGGGCTTTGTTTTGTATTTAAAATGGAAAGTATGTTGATAACACAGGGATATTTTTGTTATTGCTGCACAGTGCTTAACGAGCATCAAGGCTCCCCCCCCAGGAATGGGCTGGGGTTGCACAAGGTGTGTGGACAACAAGGAGTTGGGAGGGGACACCTCACCCTAAATGCCCAAGGATGTAATGCTGGGCAGATAAAGCTGGGTAAAGTAGAAATGGGGGATACATTTGGAGTGATTGTGTTTGGCTTCCCAAGTAACTGTTATACATGAGCTTTCCAGGAGCCTGGCTTTCCTAGGGATGGGTGAACACCTGCCTTTGATGGGAAATGGTAACTGAGCTTCAGCTTTGCCCTTTTACTGTCCCAGTTCCCTCCACCATCTCTCAGGGGAGGAGCAAGCAAGCAGCTGTGTGGGGGCTCAGCTGTTCATGGGTGTTACCAGCTTTCTTACCTCACTGGGGTGCTGGTCCCTGCTCATCAAAGACAAGAACTCTTCCAACAGGTCTTGTCTCCTGCTAAACCCCAGCTGTTTCACATCTGTTTAGAGAGAGGCAGTAGTTGGTAGATGTGATCAGTACCCCTTCCCAAATCCTGGCAATATGGTCAGCACAATTTAACAAGGCAGAATCCATTCTCTATGACTGAGTAGGTCACATTTAGTTCCCTTTATTTCCCCTCATTATCAGATCCTGTGCACCAAATACATGAACTAATCTGATTTCTTCTTCTCTTCCCTCCTGGTCTCAAGATTTCTGGGTGACAGCCCAACTATTACCCTTGAAAATGCCCTTCAAGGTCCCCAGCACTGACCAACCTGGTGATGGTGATGACCCTGTCACAGAACAGGGAGGGAACAACACACAGAGCACTGTCTGTAACACCAATTACCAGTCATCAGGGGGAACATGGACCTGAACTGCTGCTGGACAGTGAGGCCCACAACCCCCCATAGCAAGAACCCGCCACCACCATCTGCTGAGGATTAAGGAGTGACTCATAGTCTCTCTCTTTTTTTGGGGTTAGATTAAATCTTAACCAAGGATCTGCAGGGGGTCCAGGTGATTCAATACCACAGGCAAGCACTGCACCTTATCATGGCTACTCCACGCAATGGGAAGTTTCCAAACAAGCTCCAAGTTTGCACTGCTCCTGGCATTTGTCAGACAAACTGCCTATGAAGCCATGTGGCCATCACTGACCTTCCCAGACTGAAGGGATCACTTCCAGCTGGTTGGCTGCATCCAGTGCTTGAAGGAGGTCCAATATATTTTTAGGAGTTGGATAGAAGAGCTGATGAAGGAAGAGAATAATTTCAGTCACCTATGACTGCTCCATTTCTCCATGCAAAAGCTCTGCAGCTCTTACCACAGCACACACTTACTGAAGATGACATTTCTTTGTACCACTTCAACACCACCTCAATTTGTTCCATCATGCACAACAATGAAAAGAATTTTGACCTAGAGAGAAAAAACGTCCTAATTCAGTGACGATTAGATCAAGCAAACCATACAGAAGTACTAGCAAATGATGGTGTGCTGATCAGATTTGCAGATCAAGAACATTTCACCGATGGCAACACTCCGTGCAATCAGAAAAGCAGCGGTGTTTCTTATAACAGCTTAATGCTGACACTAGATTATTGGCAGAACTCATTAGACCACTGTGTTTTAAAATACATTAAAAAAAAAAAAAACAATCTTCCTGCCTGATGCCAGTTTTAAGGTACCTGAATCTGTCTCAAATGCAACTTTCGGATAGAAGAACTGAACTAAATTAACCTTGTTACTTGTGCAAGTTCACAAGACAAGCCTGAGCCCTTGATCCAGTGCACTGACTAGGAAAACATCCCTACACAAAGAAATTATGCTGTTTTGGTGTTACCTCCAAAGCTGCCATGCAGCGTACACAACTGAATGGTAGAACCCACAACTGGGTTGTTCTAGTTGTTGGATGGGTGTTGAGATAAACTGATGCTCCAAGACACTGGATTTCAGTTCAAAGGCCACAAACTGAAAATAAATCCTAAGCAATCACTACTCTTATGAAGGATCTAATTCCCAAACTGGACACACAATAACCAGTTGGTGCTCAGTGTCTGAATCCTCGTTTGTACTGAAGCTGACAACACCACACAAGATGCTGAATATAACCTCCACTCACCAATAGCCGTTTGACCGATCCACATCCAAGAATTTCCAGTTGTCTCCCTTCTCCAGTGCCTTATTTAACTGATAGGCAAGCTTGATATCCTTAAGATCACAGCACTGCAATATACCAGTCAGATTTGAAAGTTGTTACCAAATGTAACTCACAAGACTCCCAGAGGTACATGCACATATCACAGCCATGCAAATTACCAATTAGGGAGGAGTCAAGCAAACAACTGCATAATTATGACAGGAAGTTATAGGAGGTGATGAGCAGATGAAAATGGAAGATACCAAAAGCTAAACCTTTTATGACAGGATGCCAACTCACAAGCAATTCTCCAACAGCTGGAGGGGCTCAAAGGAATTCTGATGACAAGGAGGAGGCACTTACCACTTGCATGGCGGTGGTAAAAAAGTTGGCTGAAAGGGAGCAAACAAGCGTCTGTTAACTTCAAGTTTCCAAGGAGACATAAAGCAGCTCATTAACCAACCCTCCCAGAGGATGGATGAGGTATGTTCAATTAGAAACTCAAATCTGTATCTCAGTTTAGCAGAGCTCTTCACTTTCTTGGTAGTCTTTGGTGCGGTATGAGTTGGGTGGAGATGTTTATACACTTCTAGCAACAACTTAAGAGCACAGAAAGAAACAGTTTAACACATCTAGCAGGACAGAAGCAAAGGAAGGAGGGGTACAACATTCTGACTATTTCCAGGAATCCCTCCAAAGACAAAAAAGAAAGCTGATAAAGAGTGACTTTCAACACTTCATTAACACTGTTTACAGACCTTTCTTGACCAAACCCATCTTCAGATGGAAGCTGCATCTGCTTCCAAACTTACAGAAAGGCTTATGAACTTCCCAGGACAAAGCTGTGTGCGTACAAATGGCAGAAAGAGCCAGTAACACGTGGGATGTTCAGGATATACCCCTCCTACAGACCCACAGTCCAGTTTCCCATGGAGCTTTATTTCATGAAATTTTCTGAACAGGATTAGGAAGAACTAAAATAGGAAAACTCACACCACACCTACAACAAAAACCTGCCATTCACCTGATGTGCATCATTTCATGAAACTGCTCCTCCTTAAACCTGATTCTGTAAATAACCCTAGGATTTTTTATCACATGGACTTAAAATGCTCATACACACAAGCTACACACTTACTTTCACACAGAAGCCAGTGCAGCAACACACAGCACAATTCCCAACACTGGAATTTGCCCTTTGTCTCCAGAAATATCAGCAGGGACTGAGAGAAGCAAGCTGCATGCATTTATCCTAGCTGATAAAACTACCTGACATTCACAGGTACCTTTTCACCCAAGCTTGAAGTCCTTACCATCATCAGGGTCCTGAGCAGTGAAACTTCGCTTTTCAACCTCATTTAACACCTCAGAGATGATATCTGATGACTGAGCATCAACTGTGGGACAAAGAGACAAAGAACATCACATCTCAGTTGTACCAAGCACTTCCTTAGTGAAGAGCATCAGTCTGCAAATACAATATGAAATTGGGAACAAGCAACATCATTTTAAACAAATGTAATTTCTGTGTGCTCCACACCAGCTGCAATTTTATTTGCTCTAAAATTTGCCCTGCTATTGCCAGATTTCCACAGCACAGCAGGGCAAATTCAGAAAAATAGAAGTGCTTTCTAGCAAGTAATCAAGCAGGCCTGGAAGTTTGTCTGTTAGAAGGCTGCACTGGAAAAAGCCAAGCATTTCATAAACAAACAAAAATGTAAAAGGGGGAAAAACAAAACTAAACAAAGACCCAAACTCCAGAACCAAACCCAGAGAGACTCCAGAGCAATTCCTTTACATGTCTTAAAACACAAGGACTGCAGTTATGACTACTCTGCCTATTCTCTTCCTATAGCCAGAAGTTCATGGGGCATGGGATCTTAAGCAGTTGGTTCCTGCCTTCTAACACAGCTGTTTTTCATGACAGCTCTAATGCACACAACTGTTGCAGGGAAACAAACTCCCTGTGCAATTTCATCCCTGTGAGTGGCACAATATGAAATCACACACACTGTGGTCAGATCCAACCTTCACAGTGACTAGAAGCATTTGGTCCCTGTATGAGGTTATCCTCTTTTTTTCACCCAAGCAGAATCAGGCAGCACGGGGAACACTTAAGATCATAGCCATTAAAGGTTGTGTTTCAATCGATAAGTGAACTGCCTTCACCCATCACATGTGAAAAGCATCAAAGCAGCCACTGCCCAAGACATGTTCCTGGCCGAGCTGATAGCGCACATACCGCCTTTGTAATACATGGAGAGGAGATGGTCATAGGATGCAAGGCTGGGCTCTGGAAAGCAAAAACACTGCAGTTACTGCAACATTCCTGGCTGAGCTTTGTGCTGCAGCTCTAATTCACAGTCTCCTCCTCCAGTCAAGCAGCATGCACAAGTTTACTCTAATATCTCTCCCCACTCATCTTAATGCTGGACCAGACCTCACGTACACACACCTGGGAGAGGTGATATCCAACACTGGACCACCACTTGGAGCATCCTATTTCTATGGGGGAGCAGCTTCCTTGCTCTAAAGCTTCCTTTCTCTAAATTAAAATCAAGAATACTTTATAGCTAGTTTCTCTTTTGCTCATGAATGTAATCTTTAGCCTATGAGCAAGCATGTTACTGGGGAAAGCACAGTCCACAGGACATCAAATCAATTCTGCGGATATTCTCTGTTTCTGCAATACTTATTTGGAAGAAAAAAATAATCATCTAGATCAAAAGCTTTTTTCTGTAGAGATGTAGATCTATAGACCTGAACTGGCTTAGGTGGCTTGTGAAGTATATCTCTCCTGGAATCAGGGAATCACCACCGTGTTGGGTGGTGCTGAACTCCTACATTAACTGTTCTGTTCTGGAGGTGTCACTGGAATATCATAATCACTGCATATAATAAATACTCTGGTTCTCTTACCTATATCAAGTGCTTCCATTTCCTTTAATACAAATAAAGACATAGTTCTGCCCACACCACCACATCTTCTCAGACTCTTCAGTACAGAATTAAAAGTTAGCAGAGTTGGTTGCACTTTCTGTTGAGCCATGTGAGTCAGGAAGTCCTTAAAACAAAATCCCCAAATCCTTAGTGTTTCACATGTTATGGATCACAGTTCAGCTTTCAGGTGGGTTATTTCCTCAACCATTTCCTCAACCTAAGCCTTCTCACCCCCTTCAAGTGAACAACTCTGCTTTAACTATTTAATCAGTTCTATCTGATTTTTAATGACCAAAACCCAAGGCTACATTAGATCAGAATAAATCTTGGAGAATTGTCTCTAGAACATAATGGAAAATTTTTATAGTTATGTAATAATTTTCCTTACTGATACGTCATTGAGATTCAAAATTCCATTTCTGTCACAACACCATGAATTAAAATTCAAAGCGTTTTTATCTAAAATTTTTCATTTATTTTATCTCTCTGCAGTAATTTCCCCAATTACTTTCTGTCCAGGCACTTCCTGGATGAAGTATGTTCTCACAAGGCATATCACTCTGCAAAGGCAAGGCTGGATTTTTCATATTTGCCACTCCTCCATAGTTATCTTTTTTGTTTAAACTACCTGCACTTCCTTTACAGCAGAGATAAATAATAAGGCAGACCCTTATTAGTAAAAGAGCCCACACTCTTACCACTACCCCACCTCTTTTGCTGTACCCTCCTTACCTTGGCTAATTCCCATCTTTCTACGAACTTCTCCTTTAGATATGGGACCGCCCTGATCAGTGCATTGAAGGTGTGCACATCAGCTGGAAAATGTAAGATAATCCATTTTAAATTACAATTTATAGCCTACAGGAAACAGTTTATTCTAGCATGGCTCAGTTTCTGGCAAAGTCTCATGCAAACCTGTTTCCAGTGAGCCAGCCACATGCCAGCTGCACTGGAATTCCCAGTTTGCATTCAGCTCCCATGATCCAGCTGAGGTCCGTACCCCTGCGCCAATCATCACTGCCATGAACGAACACTCTGTGCCCAACAGGGGCTTTCTGTACTCAGGAGACCACAACCAGGAGACACTCACCCTTGTGCCTTTCATTCAGCAAGTCTATGTACATGTCATAAGCTTTAGAATAAGCTCCATGCTGCAAAAATAAAAATAAACAATGTCTGACTATGTGAGATCTCAAAAGCTGAAAAAATCCCCCAGCACTGAAGAATAACTTTACCTTCACCATCCCACGGATCATTGTGCAATAGGAGTGTGCATTCCTCTCTGGCATTATCTTAAATATCCTTTCAGCATGGTTGTTCTCCCTAAAACAAATGAACAAGATAAATGTTAAAGAACCAAATAAAAGATACTTTTAGGAGACATGTTCAACATGCAGAACAAAATAAGGGCTGTACTCCCAAAGACTGACATTCACATATCACATTTGTGATACTTGAAACTATTCTACAATCACCTACCAGATTTCCATGAACCCTTTAAAAGATCAGCAAACACAGGTTTATTTAACAAGTAACATCTATGAGTATGGGCTGCTGAAAGACTTAGGCCTGTTCTATAACAACAATACAATTGCACAACCATGGAATTCCCATGGAATATGGGAATATATGCAACATTTTCTATACCTCCATCTGGAGCCAGAACCTCTTTGAAATTGTCTCTTTGGAGCTTTCTGTTCTGAAGCATTCACCTGGAGAGATTTTTGCAAAAAGAAATTAAATTCTGATTTGACATTTAACTCTTTTTAAAAAGAGTTAAATTATGATTGAACATCAAATGACATGATTTCCTAACAAAACTGAAGTTCAGCAGCATGGACCAAAGGTGTTTTTTAATAGATTATATTTGAATGATTTCTATCATAATATTCAGGAAGCAATAAATAGATTGAGAATAATGTTTATGTTATTAAACATATTAACAGCTTTACACAAACTACTGTTGCTACTAGGTCAGTAATGGATTTCTATAACAGAAGTAACTCCTGGGAATGCTGACTGCATTTGATCCACCTCATGGCATCTCCCATGCAGACAGTACAAAAATCTTGATGTCACCTTGATATACTCTCACTATGTGTGAAATAAATAAATAGAGATCAACAAGTTTCCCATACCCCTGGTTCTTCCAAATGTTCTTTTTCTTCTTGCTCTTTTTCAGGAGTAGGTTCACCATCTCCGTAGAAGCATAACAAATCTAAAAGGCTGTTTGTGGTCTCCAGAGATGCAGGGGTACCTTTAGAAAATGAGAATTTATGACAGTCACAGAAAGTGAAGAGCTCACCACTCTACAGCCGTATCAGAAAACCTCTGAACACCACTCTGCTCTCTTCCAACACAAAGACATTCTCTAGCAAGTCCATAACCCTGCTGTGACACCAGTACTGCAACAAACCCAGACATCATAGGAGACAATTTTAACACTGAACTAGAGTATGTTTTTCTACTAAAGCCACTGAAAGGGTAGAGTTTTCCTGATCAAGTAGAAGAAATTGACAGCTGTTAGCCAGAACTGTGAAGCAGCACAAGCTCCACACAGCATCTGAAATTTCTAGTGCTTTTCATAACTCTTCCTAGGATACACCCTGCTGTGAAGAACACTTCACATGTTTCATTTTCTATGAAACATTCAAAATCAACAAAAGTATTTAATCTGCTTCCTCTTCAAGAAGTCAACTGTTCTCTTTATCACCAAAGTGACATGGCAGACAAGCAGTGGCTAAGATTCTCCAGTAATTCTAGAGAACCACTTCACCAGACTAGAGTCAGTTGTGAAAGACGCAGCAGAGTCACAAAATTGTCTCCATAGCCTGTGCCAGCTACTGGAAGTATTTTTGGCACAATTTAAGTAGAGCGCCACCACAGAAGCTGGCAGTGACCACATACCTGCCTGTAGAAGCTGATCAAACATGTCCACAGACTCTTTCACCATCCTGAGATGGATGCGCTCCCTTAGAGCTTCCTCGTTCACTCCTTCAGTCTGAGGTGTGAGAGCCTCGGGCATCAGGCACTAAAAACAAACAGTGGAACTTGGTCACAAGTTGAAACCTTCTCCAAATACTCTACTCTTCACCCAATACACTGCTTGCAGCCTAAAAACAGCAGTCCTTTTGGTGATGAAGGACCACACATATCCTCATCCCTCACTTCTGTGCCAGGAAGCAACATCTACAAACCACTGCTTTTCTTACTTTTATCTTGAAAACCTGATATGATACTGAACTCCCAAGGAAAAATGTCCAGTACAAAAACATAATGGAAATAACTGCATTCATACTGTCTGCAAAACAGTTTAAAAGTTATCCTTTTATCTTAGTTCTGGACCAGTCTGACAGTTGATTTCAATGACAAAGTACAAATATAATGAAAACAAAGAGAAAAAGCTTACTGGTATGTTGGGCTCTGCAAGTGTCTTGTCAAAATACTGAGGAAAGTTCTTTATGATGTATTTTGCAGCATTTCTCCCAGACTCCTTTGACAATGAATACAGACGCTGCATAGAAATGAGATAGAACAAGATGGGGAAATACACAAATTACAAGGCTGAAAAATAGAAGAACCATCTTCTTTAACAATGAACATTCTGATGGGATCAAATTAAACTCATGCATAATTTTCAACTTATGAGAATCACAGGGACAACATTCCAGACAGACGTTCTGAGTGTAGAGTATAAGAATCTCTATTCTTTAAATGCCATTGTATTCTACTTTCTTGTTACTTAATCAGGGACACAGTTCAGACATCTGAAATGCTGCACTACTACCTCAAGCTCCAAAACATCTCATTTTAGAGAGAAGAGAAAACTCTAAAAGCAATCTGATACCTCTTTTTTTTTTGTAATCAAAACCAGGCTTCAATTAGGTAAGAGTATTCACAGCCTATACAAAGGTATGAGGGAAGCTATCAAGGATGTGAAAAGAAATACCTACAGAATTAGCTGCATTTCTTGGCATCAGAAAAGGGTCATCCTGGAACATGTAATGAGCAGCAGTAGGATCCTGTAGAAAGAAAAGCCCAGCAATGAAAAGTTTATAGTTATGTGCACAGGCACAACACACTGCCTCATGGAATATGAGACACAATGAATTCTCCCATTTTGCAGAAGTTCCTTGTGTTCAAAAAGGCTTAGCCTGTTTGGAAATAGTTTAAAAAAATATTTCCATTTCACACACACACTTGCAAGCTAACATGGTGACAAAGAAGGGTCCTTCCTATAACATATCAAGCGGTAAGTGCCCTGCAAAGCAAGTAGCACCTCAAGTGTAACAGTCTTGGGAAGCTGATGGGACTTGGCAAGTTTTGATTCAATTCCCAGAATTCAAGAGAGATGGGATTTAAAAACAGCATCACAGCATTTCCAGGTTTTGCCCAGCAAGAGCAGACACTCATGGCACTTTTTAAGTACACTTTCTGGACCGAGACTGGGAAGCACATTCTGGATTGGAAAGCTGAACTGGTGAAGGAACTTGCTCCCTATGTTAGTGAAAGCCTTACCAAAGCACTGCAGCTTTCTCTGGTACCTGCAGCTCTCTCAGCACATGAATGAGACTTTAAGGACACAGCAAACACCCTGAGCCAAAGGGAAAACTCTGATGTGAGAGTCTCATCTCTCATTTATGGCCAAAGTAGAAATTAAGGCCTCCTGAGCACAAGGGTATTGCACAAGATGGACACCCTGCCCCATCTCCACGACCCACAGCACCACTTACCCTGTTCACAGTAGAAGCCAAGGTCTGGAGCACGGCAAGCTTATCCCTAAGCACAAAGGAGTTTGATTAATACTCAGCTGCAGAGTTTGAATGCTGTGCATTACATTGTTTGGAGAACAAGCACAGGGTTAGCCCAACCCACAAGGATTTTCAGTTCTAGGAAGTAATGTTTTTGCTGCACTAGGAAAACAACAATTCTCACAAAGAAAGAGAAAATGCAAAAATGGTCAGAGCTCTTTAACAACTCCAGGAAAAAAAGATTTTGAGGAAAATCAGAAGAGCATCTGTGTTTACAGCTATTACTTCTGCCCTTATAATACATTATCAAAGAAAGATCATAGGGAAGAGACACAAAAATTATTCCTTGGAATGCTGCTCCTAGAGAACTTCTGGGGGATAAATATATTAGGTTGCTCTACAAGACGCGTTCTTGCAAGAAAAAATAAACCAAACCAAAACCAGGTATCTCAAGATTCCTGTGCCTGTGGAACCTTAAGACTTTGCTTGTTTCAAACAAACAAGGAAAGGCCAGTGAAAGTGTTTAGGTGTAAGGTGGCCTTACTTTAGGTTTACATGCTGACACCATTTGACCATAAACTTAATTTTTGCTGTACAGTCATGCATCTTAAGTGCTCCCAAAAAACCAGGTTTTGTTTTGTTCAGCTGTGTGATTTCTAAGCAGGATTTATTCAGTCAGTTATCAACGATCAAGTTCTATTTTGCTGGAAGAAACACATTCACAGGCAAACAGCCAAATGAACTTGGTTTTACAGATCTTTAGCAAATGTGATATTTTACTAAGAAATAAAACCACGCTTAAAAATGCAGCTGTTAGTGCTTTTAAAAGAAATATCAAGAATGCAGTGTACATAATCTGCACAGAGAGTAAGAATCAAGAATATTCACAGAGCTCCAAATCAGCAGAAAAACCCCTAGTGGGACATTGCATCAAGGAATAGAGGAACCTCAACTTTCTTTTTCAGCTTTCGTGGACAGACTACATTTAGCTGTCTTAACATTGATATTTTTTCCAAGTGAAGATTCCAAAAGTAAACACTCACCATGTTTTCCTTCGGGGGAGCACAATTTCTTCTTGAGTTACTGTGAGAAACAGTATTAAAATGTTCATTAGAAACAAAGAGATGCCCAAAGAAAATTTTGACCCCATAAGTTGTAGCAAGGTGAGGTCAATCCTTCTCCCAAGTAACAAGTGACAGGACAAGTGCAAATGGCCTCAAGTTGCACCAGGTGACGTTTAGATTGGATATTAGGAAAAAATTTCTTCACTGAAAGGCTTGTCAAGCATTGGAATGGGGCAGTGGTGGAGTCACCATCCCTTGGAGGGATTTAAAACATGTTGATGTGGCATTCAGGACCTGGTTTAGAGGTGCCTTGGCAGTGCTGGGTTAAGAGCTGGACTCCACTAACTCAGAGGTCTTTCCAACCCAAGCAATTCTATAATTCTGCAAGAATTGGTGAGTTAAGCTGATCAAGCTGAAAGTACTAAAACAAGGATTTTAAAAACACAGTCTAAGGTAGGCTCATGGAGCTGCACAGCTCAGTTCATGCTCTTGGAGCATTGAGCTGATTGGTGGTGAAGTAAGGAATCAAGTTAATCCAGGGAATTTATGCACAATGAAGACAGGGAGAAAGAAAATCCAAGGAGGGGAAAGAGGGTGTTTATATCACCTTTATCTCCTGACACACTGTGTTGTTTAGAGATTAAAAAACACATGCAAGGAACCAGTAATGAAGATATCTTACCTTGTGAATTGTCCACAGTCTTCCCAAGAGCAGGACTACTTGAAGAGCTCCTATAAACAAGCAGGGGTTTAAATTTATGGCAGTCACTTTAATACAGCAAAAGTAGAATAGTGAAATTCTATACTACAGGTCAGAATTAGCTAAAACATTAGAGGGAACTGGAGTGCATTAGAGTAACTGGAAATGTTGCACTGTTACTAACTCCAAATTATTACCATAAAGCTTATATTTGATGCTTCTCTTGAGGCTCTCATTTCAAGAGGCAAGAGTTTATATGTGAAAAATTATACTACAAACAAACCCCTGTGATTATTTAATATTGGCGTATAATGTTTTCAAAGTAGTTTTCATGAACTAGTGCATCTTAGAAAGAAAACCACAGACATAACCCAGAAAAGACTCTTTATGCCTTATGTACAGGTCCATGCTGAAAACAGCACTTAAAAAAAACCTTTAGACACGAGTAGTGTCCACAGAAGGAGAAAACCCAGAGTAATGATGCAGGTGAGCCAGCCCTGGTAAGTTCCAGATGCTCAGATGTCTCTAGAGGTGGAGAAACTCCTCACAAAACCACAGCTGCAGCACACACAGACACAAGGACTCACTCTGCTGAGTGTCAAAAAGCAGCTGCTTTGTGCTCACTCAAGACACTGCTCCAAGTCTTGCTCCCCACTGTTCACATTTTACTGCTTTTAACACAAACTAAGGCTTACATTAAAATACTTTTACTCGTTTTGCTCATGAAGCAACCTAACAGTAAAGCTTCACTGCAACTCTGGCCTTCACTGACCTCCACACTGACCTTGACCCTGAGGGAGAGGTGCAGTCACAGCTCTGTGCTTTACTGGGGCACTGCACGATTCTAGCTGCTCCTGGGGAATCTCATAAACTGATTAAGTATGATTCTACCATCCCAAAATGAGTAACGATTACCCAGTGAAGTGGGACCTTTTCATTTCAGACAGCCCCTAAACAAACCCATTGCACAGAATCATGGAATGTTAAGGTGTTGGAAGGGACCTTTAAGATCTTGTTCCACCTCTGCTGCCATGGGTAGGGACACCTTGCACTAGACCAGGTTGCTCCAAGCCCCATCCAATCTGCCCTCGAACACTGACACGGTTGGAACATCCACAACTTCGCTGAGCAACCTGTGACAGTGTTTCACCACTACTACAATAAAAAATTTCTTCCCAATATCTAATTTAAACTTCTTCTTTCTCAATCTGTACTCACTATTCCTCGTTACTCCTATCACTACAATTCCTGACGAAAGGCCCCTCTCTGGCTTCTTGGTAGGACCCCTTCAGATACTGGAAGACAATTACGGGATCTGTATGCAAAATTCCTTTCTCCAGGCTGAACAGCCCCAGCTTCCTAGGCCTTCGTGGCGGAAGTGCTAATGCCCTTTTCCGTGAAACTCAGCTCTAGGAATCCCTTAAGCGCTCAGATTCTCTCCCGGGGAGGCTCTGAGCGGCCCCAAATCAGGGAAGATCCCCGGGAAAGGCAAAAGCCCCAGGAAAGGCGCTCCCGCCCGCCACGCCGCCTCCACCATGCCGAGCCACCGCACACGCGCACTGCGCCTGCGCAGCCTTTCCCGCCTCACTCCCCACACCACTGCCTGTCCGCCGATTCCTCCCCAGTGCCGCCGCCACCCGGCCCTTCTCTCCCGCCAGACCCTCACCGGTAGCTCTCCCGCCCACCCGGGAGGCGACACCGCCGGCCGAGCCACAGCGCCCGCTGCCAGCAGCCACCCCCGAGCCGCTGCGCCGCCATGGGGCTCCCGCGCGCTGTCCTCTGGGAAGGCGGACGGCACCACTCCTCCAGCGGGGGGTAGGCCGGTACTGCCCCGCCCCCGCCCCGCCCCCCGCGCAGCCCGGACCGCGTGGTGCTGCCCGTGGCGCGGCACTTCCAGCGGGAGAGCAGGAGCAGCTGTCGGCCGGGAAAGAGTTGCTCTTTCGCCATGAGGCCGCCCAAAGTGGTGCCGTGGCGGCGGCTGGTTGGAGTGTCCTTCGGGATGTACACGGCCGAGGAGATCAGGTGAGGCTCCATGTGTGCCCATTCTGAGCTGTGCGTATGCTGCTGGGCACTACGAGTCCCAGCGTGCCCCGCGGCAGGGCGCCCGGCAGCTGCGGTGGGCTGTGGCGCATGGCATGCTGGGACATGTGGTCCGACTGGGCCGTGGCCCAGCCGCCGGGATGGCGGCAGCCGAGTTTTACACAAAATCTCGCACCGTTAGAGGGGACACACTGATAAAATTATGTGATTTCTTAGTAGAGTGGCTAGTCATGTAAAAAAAAATTGCTGCGATAGGAATGATTTTGCTCATTGTATCACGAAATCAATGATACACAAATTCGCATTGCATTCTCAAAGTGCTCTCAGAAAGATGTTTTCATCAATTGAGAAGATCACACAGATACTAAATGCCCATGCTAGTTGTACCATTCACGTCGCTGTTTACTGCCGTTGGTTTTTACTCTTTCCTTTCAACGTCAGGAAACTGAGTGTGAAACCCATAACAAACCCGCAGTACCTGGACAATGTGGGGAACCCGGCTGTAAATGGACTGTACGACCTGGCCTTGGGACCACCGGACTCTAGAGAAGTGTGTGCGACTTGCATGCAGAACTTCAGCAACTGCCCCGGACACTTTGGCCACATAGAACTGCCTCTGCCTGTCTACAACCCCCTGTTCTTTGATGTAGGTACACTTAATTATTGCTGGTCAAAAGGGTGGTGGTGCCCGAGCTGTCATGTAGTTGCAGTCCTTGAAAATAGTAAAGGTGCCAAGATATGTTTTCTCTTTTAAGCGTAGTAACAGCAAATGTAGTAGAAAAAGTTTGTTGTGTCATGATAGTTCAATAGAAATAGACCTTTTGAAAAGTATGCACTTTCTTGTAACTATTGTTTTAGTCAATATTGACAGGCAGGTGAGGGAGGAATATTCATCCTAAAGATGTGACTGACTGTAGGATGTTGTGATTTAATGAAATGAATGGCACAGCAAAAGATATCATTTCCTTTAAACAAGTACTGCACACGAACAGCTGTCTACTCTGCCAGTTTTTAAACAAACCTGAGCTGGGATGAATTTTCCTCCTGAAGTGCTGATCTCACCATTTACAGTAGCTGCCTTTTGCACAGGCTACTGATTGAGAGTCAAAACCCCACTTTCAAGTGACCAAAGTTAGATGAGGTACCTACTTCTAGCCTTGTTCCAGCTTTAAGTCAAATAAAGGATTAAAATCCTGCAGCAGTAATTCCCAGCCTTCTGACCACGGGGGCTGCATGCAGCTGGAGTGAGAGAACTGTGTTAAATAATAACACAGAGCTGTGTTAAATAATAAAACCCACTGATAATTTCCCAGACCTTGAGGAGGATGTGATTGTGTGCATGATCTTGCAGGACTGAGACCAGGATGTTTCATTGTGCTAGTGTGGGAGTTTGGGTTCCACGTTGTCCTCTGTAGGGTGAGCTGTCAGGAGCTGTAGTCCCAGAGCTGCTGTGGATACCACAAGTGTTTCATGTGTCTGTTATGTAGACAGCCTGCAGGGAGTTTATCTACACATCATGCTTTGCATATGACTTTGATTGAAATAATTTTTTTTGAGCAGATTCTTTATGATTAAAATTAACCATTAGTCTAATTTCCCAATTATAGTAGCACTCTCTTTTAAGTCCAAACAATTGTATTTACTTGCTTACTGTGCAAGCCAGTTCATCTGCCAGGATAACCTTTTCTTCCCCCTTTCTTTCCAGAAATTGTACCTTCTCATCCGAGGATCCTGTTTGAATTGCCACATGCTGACATGCCCTCGAGCCGTGGTGCACTTACTGCTCAGTCAGCTGAAGGTGCTGCAGAAGGGGCTGCTTCATGCTGTCCACGACCTTGAAATCATTCTGAACAGGGCAAGTACTCTGGAATGCTCCATCCCTTTTGGACTTCGTGGTCTCACAGCTATAAAGCTCTCTGCCAATTGCTCTTCTTCTGTTCCTTTTAGTTTGTAGAGCAGTGTGCAGATGCAACAGGCTCAGAAATTGAGGAAGAGTTGAATCGTCACGTTCAGGAGATGTTACAAAGCTCTCAAATAAGAGATCGGTGCTCAAATGTAAGTACAGGCTGTGCTTCTCCTGGGATCTTGGCCTTTATCCTCTTAAAATAGTGATGTGCAGAACAAAGCCTCTCTTTGACTCTGTAGGCACTGGATTTTGTCCAGTTCTGAACTGTGTTATGTTTAGAGGGCTTTTTGAGGGAAATGTCTGAAATTCAGCTTAAAAAGGATTTAATTTCCAGTTAGTGTAACTGTTGAATTTCTGGAAAATAGGGAAATGTCTGTGTAGGGAAATGCTTTGATGGTGTAAATACCATATTAAAATCTGGTACTGCTGTCAGTACACCACCTACAGATGTTGATACTTCTCTGTTTGATGCTCTGACTGTTTGGAGCTGCAGAACACATTTTGAGAACTTATGCATCCAGCAAACTTGCAGAATTAATTACAGTGATATTTCTAGGAAGACTTGTGTAATTGAATTGTAATTTCCATTTAAATGTAGTTTAATGTACATGGTTAGTAAAGGCAAGTGAGTGAAGATGCTTAAAATCTAAGAGCATTCAGAGATTTGTTTATAACCCCCTTTTAATTCCTTGATCACTTGTTTAAAAACTGAACTTAAGCATTTTGCAAATCATGCATTCATGAGCCATCAAAAGAAGTGGTTTTTGTAGTTTTTATATTTTCTTAAATCATCATTAGAGAAAAGCTTTAAATTCCAGTACTGACTTGAAAATTAAAGACTTTATGGAATAAATTGAAAAAGGAGCATGGAGAGCACTGAGGGATGTATGCCTCCAACAAATGGGAAGATGATGAAAGAATTCTACAGATCAAGGCATGAATTAATCAGAACATGGATGTGTGTGCATTGATACTAATAATGTTCATGTTGATAGTTAATGTTAATTGTGTAATGTTTAGTGAATTCTTCACATATCATGTTTTAATTTATTTTTATCATATTCATTATTTTTATTTTTTTTTTGTCTTTTCTTTACCAGGTCAAAAATGTGTGTGAGTGTAGAAATAAACTGGTCTCACAGTTCTGGAAAGCACACATGGCTTCAAAGAAATGCCCAAACTGCAAGTAAGTTTAACTCCATGGGGAAGCTGGTTTCTGGTTAAATGCTGTATTTATATTAACCTTTATCTGCCTGTCCTGTTTGGTTTTTTAAGATCCAGGAGATCACTGGTGCGAAAGGAGCACAACAGCAAGCTGACAGTAACCTATCCTTCTACAGTGTATCATAAGTCAGGAGGGGAAGGCATTCTGGATGAAACAGCAGGTGAAATATTTGTCTTCTACTCAAATATGTTTGCACTTTTTTCCTGCATTTAAGGGGCACAGATTCTTAGCAATGACTGTGCACTTGGAACTCATTTATAAAAAATACTGTTTTTAACTAAACCAGTGAGCTTGGGAGTCAGAGAGAGCCCACTTCTGTTAAATTTCTGTTTGAGAGCCTGTTGTGCTTTTGCAGCTTCAAGGGTCTCTGTGTCAGGAAAAGAAGTACAACAGCATAATCTTTGTCGACTTTAGGGTGGTTTGGGGGCACTTCATTTTTGGCAGGTAGTTGATTTTCTGCTGGATTTTTTAAACGGAACAACTACAGATAAGATTAATTAGGAGGAAGATGACCAACTTCAGAAAGAAAATCACATAATCCTAACTCTTGTGAATGAATTTTCTCTTAAAGAGTAAAAGACAAAAAAGAAAGTAGGTGGCACTTTTCAGGATTAATTAACCTACTTTTTGAACCAATTTAAACCTCCTTTTTCTTTTTGTGTCCTTGATCCTTTACAGAATGAGGGAGAATTGAAGCAGACATTTGTGTGTGTTATTTAGCCCTTAGGAAAGGTTTCCATAGAACGTTTATTTTGTTTACTACTCTGTGATTTAAATACTAGATTAAATCTCTGGAGGTGTGGCTGACAAAGCAAAATGGGAAGTATTCTATATTCTGAACTGGGATGGATCACACAGTTAGGTACATTGTGCATGGCCTGTGCATGGTTATGTCCCAAAAGGGAGTACCTTCAACCTTGGCATTGATGTATTTCTGTTTAAGGGATGGAAAGGTTTTCTAGGTGAATGGAGAACTGAACTTTCAGGGTGCCAAAATCAACATTTCTGGACCTAAGCCAGAAGAAGAATAGGAAAATGTTTGAGTTCGTGGGAGAATTGCTTTTCACTGAGTTGTGGAATCTGTGAGCTAACATCTCTGGCATTGTTTTGAAAATAATTGATCTTTTTGCCTTTTAGTAGCAAAACCATGTGTTTTCCTTCCTCTCCAAAGCAGAAGTAGCCCAGACTCTCTCTTAAAATACGGGTGGATTTCTGGCTGGTGCTAATGTCCTTTTCAGTTGAGTGTTTCATGGGAACCTTGGTACCTCACTGGTGGTGCCTGAACCCCACTGAAAGGTTCCCCAGCTGCAGGCTGACTCTTGACTTGTGTTTTGGTCAGGGGATGAGATAACTTGAAGAATAGTTACAGCTCACTTTAAGTTAAAAAAAAGCATAAACTTTAGATGTTAGAGTGGAGTCTTATTTCTGTTAATATTGATATTCACTACTCACAGAAATGGTTTATTTTCTACTTAATATCATGTACTCAAAGCAAACATTTAAATGGTAATTTTGATGTAGATGTCAGACAGTATATTTTGTACGTACTTGCATTCCTTCTTTGAGCTGGAAGCACCACTGTAAGCAAAAAACCCCCAAAACTTTCAGAGTAATGTCTTGAGATTTTTTTTTTTAATAAATATTTTATTTTTATTTTATTTTTTACTTTTCAGGTATTGATGAAAGCCAGTTAGGGAAAAGAGGGTACCTGACACCAATGACTGCCAAGGAATACATCCTGGCTCTGTGGAAGAATGAAGGTAATGGTTGTGAAGAGCAACATTACTTTGTTTTCTGTGCCATTTAGTGGACAAATCTGCAAATCTTCCAGTATGAGCTCCTTGTCAAATCTTTGCCTTTTGCCTTAGGGGCTTCTGGCTGCAAAATAGGTTTTGTGACAAGAGGACTGGTAGCCAGTGAATGCAGAGACCTGGATTCAATTAGGACTTTGATCAGTTATTCCCAGATTGTGGCTCCCCACAAATCACAACTGTTGTTTGCAGAGAGTGTGATTTTCCTATGGTGCTGCACCCCACAGTTACACTGGTTAAAGACTGAGAATGGATTTATCAGCCTCTTTTTTGAGTTGCCTGTACTCTGAATCTGTCTGCAGTTGCCAGGAGAAACTAAAACAATTTCCTGAATCATCACAGTCAGTAGCTGGAAACTTTCTTGCTCTTGTTTTGCTTTCTCCTTTTGCTGTAATCTATATTTCTGTCCAGAGTTGTTTCCAAAATACCACATATGTGACAAAAAAAAAGAATGTCAATTCTTTCTAAACTGTCTGAATGTTTTTATTTTAAACAAGCTTAATAGTGTTAACTTAGCAGATTCTTCTGATTTGGTTGACCAAGTGCAACTGGGGGTTTGGATTCCCAAACAATAGCAATGAGAATGAGTTTATATTTCTTTTGTCTCTTTTTAGGTTTCTTTCTGCGTTATCTCTTCCCTGGGATGGATCCCCATGAGAGTTCAGAATTCAGTCCAGAGATGTTTTTTTTAGATCTACTTGTGGTTCCACCTTCAAGGTAAAATTTTTCCTCCCAAAATTTTGTAGAAATCACATTTTGTGCATCCTTTGCGGGAGTTGGAGATCCAAACTCCTGTAGTACAGACACTGGTCTGCTTAAGTGTCAGTGGAGTGTTTAAATAATAAAAATAACACTAATAATTGATAAGTTCTATTGTAACTTCAAGTGAGTCCATTAGAAGACTGAAATTCTAATTATGGAAAAAATATATTTTAGTATGAGTATTTTAAATGATTATAGAATATTGTAACTGCCCAGTACTGATAGAATTTCTTGTTAAGGATCATTCCTCTCTTATGACTGTCCCAGTAGGAGATATGAATTTTTAAATGCCCACTATTAGTTTGGATTGTTTTCTATGCACTGAAGATTTAGCTTAGAATCTTTGAGGTTTATCATGCTGCTTTTGAGTGGCTTTAATCCCCTAAAGTGATTTTGATTTGCTGTAGGTATCGTCCTGTAAATCGCCTTGGAGATCGCCTGTTCACAAACGGGCAGACTGTGAACTTGCAGGCTGTGATGAAAGATGCCCAGTTAATACGGAAGCTCTTGGTGTTCATGGCCAAAGAACAGTGTCAGCCAATAAAAATTACAGAAGAAATTCAAACAGTAAGAGTTGCTGGTTATCTTATTCTTTGCTTTTTTGGATGTATGGGTTGAGTTCATGAAGGCTCCTGTTTAAGCTGTTCCTGTAACAGTTGTTGCCTGAGCTGTTGGAATATCTGCTTGTGGAGATGTTCCATACCTTGTTTGGCTTTTTCCCTCTGCTCTTTTCTACCTGGTGCAAAGGGAAAAAACATTTTGCTCAGATTCTCTTGTCCATAGATTTTTGGTATTAGATTACTGGATGTGAGACGTAACAGGCTCCTGTTTCTGGAGAATGAAATATGTACAGCAGAAACAGTTCACAATAAAACTTAGCCAGCATCTCATCACATGAGAAGAGAGGGGAAAAAGCCACTTCAGCTTCTAAGCCTGGTGGAGCCAGTTGTGATTGTTTTTTTGACAGTTGATGTGTAAGTAGGACCCAAAACTTCACAAATAATATAATTAGTAACAAGGCTTGTCTGCTTCTGACAGTTCACATAGTTGTATAGTGTAAATAGTAATGTATGTCAGCTTGCCTCATTCCATATTTGTTCATCAGCTGTATCATTGAGGGGTCTTTGACACTGGACTCAGTTTCAGGGGAATTAGATTTACATTGGCAGTGTAAAACATTTTGGAGACATTGTTAGTTACTCAGAGTGTAGCCACTAGATGGAGATCTGTTCTTAAAACGTTTGGCAAGAGGTCAGTGAATTTTGGATGTGACTGGTTTAGTGGCTTTTAGACTGAAAACAAAGTGATGTAAGTGATAAAAACTCCTGGATTTACATTATTTTTATCGAAGAATAGGATTTTCTAGTTACAGTGATTCCTAACATGGACTGATCACCAGTGCAAAATAATGGTGAATGTTCCTTTTGCTATATTTAACACTATAATTAATACTATAACTTCAGCCTAATAAGTAGAAGATATTTTTTGTTATGTCCAAATTTCTAATTTCTGTTTCTGCAGGAGACAGGAGGGGATAGTGAACCTCTGGACCGTTCTGTGCTGACGACAATTCCAGGACAGAGCATTGCAGATAAGCTGTACAATGCTTGGATACGTCTCCAGAGCCATGTCAACATTGTGTTTGACAGTGACATGGACAAGCTGATGACAGAAAAATACCCTGGTATTCGTCAGGTGGGTAGCAGGTGGAGTCTTCATTAAAAGAGAGAAGCTGATGGAGTAAGAAAAAAGTGAACTATTTGTGGTTAATACATGGGCATTTTCATGACACTGATCATTGCAAGAATCCATCTGGTTTTCCATGCTTGCAGGTTTTAATTGTTACCTTCTGTTTTCAAAGCTGTTGGAGAAGAAGGAAGGGCTGTTCCGCAAGCACATGATGGGCAAGCGCGTGGATTTTGCCGCTCGATCCGTCATTTGCCCCGACATGTACATTGGGACCAACGAGATTGGCATCCCTATGGTGAGGATAAATAAAGGATTGTGTCTTCCTGGTGCAGCTCAGGACTGAACTGCACTGCTCACACTTTGGTAGCAGTTTAAAATCTAGAGGGTTTCTGACTCATCTGAACTCTTTCCTGCCCAGTGTTAATAAGGAGGGAGCACTAAAGAGCAGGAAATTGTTATTGCTACAAAATGAGAACACCACATCTGAGAAAGAGGATTAAAAAAAAAAAAGGATAAGCTGTACTTGCTTTGTGGTATTAGGAATTGGTGCGAACTTCAAAAGTAGATCCTGTTCCTCCTATGGTCTTTGTACAAGGCATTTTTGAGGCACCGCAGTCTTAAGAGAAGGCTGTTATAATGTGACCAACTTCATCCATCCTTAAGGATTTTTAGCTACATAGAGATGACACCAAGCCTGAATTTGAGTTTTTCATTCTCTCATCTTTGCAGAAAATAGTGATCCTGATGATAATGTGCTTTTTCTCTGTATTTGTTGGCTTATTTGCAGAATCTAAATCTATGATTGCTTTCTTTAATTGCTAATTGAGTTTTATACCGCAGTAGAAAATTATAAAAGGGACATTGTTTCTATTCTTATGGTAGAGGGTTTTAAAACAGAAGTGTATTTATTTGGCATTAGTGTAGACTGAGGAGGAGATGTATTCAAGAGCCTATAGTAAGTTATGCTTGCATTATACGTCTTAATTTTTAATGCTGTTTTATCAGCGGCTTTTAGAGTTTAAAGCAAAAATTGAACAACAACATGTTTTTTCTCTCCTCTTTTCGTTCCTGTCTAGGTATTTGCCACCAAACTGACTTATCCTCAGCCAGTCACTCCCTGGAATGTCAAAGAGC
The DNA here is from genome assembly GCA_013397155.1 of Irena cyanogastra. Lineage (NCBI taxonomy): Eukaryota > Metazoa > Chordata > Aves > Passeriformes > Irenidae > Irena > Irena cyanogastra. The sequence goes on from VWZV01010764.1 coordinate 728,142, forward strand.
TGAGGCAGGCTGTCATCAATGGCCCCAAGGTGCACCCTGGGGCCTCCATGGTCATTAACGAGGACGGGTCTCGAACGGTGCTGAGCGCCACCAGCCTGACCCAGCGCGAGGCCATCGCCAAGCAGCTCCTCACCCCCTCCTCTGGGGCACCCCAGACAGGGCTGAAGATTGTGAGTATGGGCAGAGCCCTCCTCCAGCTCTGGTTGAGGGGGTAGGAACAAAAACATGATACTTTTTCAGATTCTGAACCCCATTTTTCCTTCTTTTACTTTTCTCCTAATGCGCAGTGTGTGGCATTCATCATGCCAAGGTGCAGAGTGTTCTTAGTGCTGGCCTCGGCAGTGCTGGCTTAGCAGTTGGGCTCCATGATCTTAGAGGTCTTTTCCAACCTAATTGATTCTATGTCAGTTGTTTCTCCTCTGTGCTACAGTTTAATCAACCTTTGAAATTTCTTAACTGTATGTCTCTCCCTCCCAAGAGTTGAAAATGCACTATTTAGCTACTAGGGCAGAAATTCTGGTGTTTAGTAGAGTTTTCACATTGTTATATATTATCTTGTCTCTCATAAAGGCTTAGCAGAGGTTTGAAATTTAAGTCTGAGTATTTCTGTGATGTCAGTTCTCTCAGAACCTGTCACAGAGTTAAACATAACAGTATTAAGATTGTACAAACAACTTACCATACTCTTGTTGATAATCACTTAAGTGGATATTTGGGTGTTGCTAACAAAAAAAGTAAAATGAGACTGTTCTGAGAGACTCTGTTCTAGATAAAGATATATTGTGTTGTGCTCAAAGCTGAAATCAAGAGATTCCTGGCCTCTGCTTCAGCTATTGGGTCATATTACTACCTTAGTCTAGGGTGTCCAGGCCTGGGTATATTGTGGGAGGTATCAATTCACCCCGGTGGGCTTTGGATGAAGAGCTGATTGATTTGATCACTGTGGTTTGGGGGAGTTAATGGGGAATAGTTGTTTGGTGGAGAGCAGAGGGCGTTCAGGAGCAAGCAGCCTTGATTCTCTCTGAGTTTTGCACAGAGCACAAATACCAGAAAGAAGATGTTTTGGATGTGTGTGTATTTAAAGATAAATTAGTCCTTTCTGAGGCACGGCAATGCCTCGTGGGCAGCAACCACGTCTCTCCGGCAGGTGTGTCGGCATATTAAGAACGGGGATGTGCTGCTGCTGAACCGGCAGCCCACGCTCCACAGACCTTCCATCCAGGCTCACCGGGCCCGCATCCTGCCCGGGGAGAAGGTGCTGAGGCTGCACTACGCCAACTGCAAGGCTTACAACGCCGACTTCGACGGCGACGAGATGAACGCCCACTTCCCGCAGAGCGAGCTGGGCAGAGCAGAGGCCTACACCCTAGCCATCACTGATAAACAGTACCTGGTGCCAAAGGCAAGTAAAGCTGACAGATAAATTTACTTCTAGATGCAATCACTTTTGTTTATTTTGTCTAATGATAAACAAGGTAATTCTTTAAAAAATCTTATTTGCTTACTTCTGAGGTTTATTTCTGTGTTCTTTCTCCATCTGTGGTTCTGTTCCTCTAAAGAAGGCCCAGCACATCCAAACAATCATGTTCCTTTGAGTGTCAATGTCCAGTAGAGATTCAGTAGACAGTTGTGCTGTAATGAGTTCTTTAGTGCTTTTATCCAGGGGGAATAATTTTGGGAGCTGGAGGCACGTGACCTATTAACCCCATCACCACCTTTTTCTTGTTACCCCTTTAGGATGGGAAGCCACTTCCTGGCTTGATCCAGGATCACATGATTTCTGGAGTCAGCATGACAATCCGGGGCTGCTTTTTCACCAGAGAGCAGTACATGGAGCTTGTGTACAGAGGGCTGACAGACAAAAAAGGAAGAATTAAAATCTTTCCTCCGGCCATTATGAAGCCACAGCGATTATGGACAGGAAAGCAGGTAGTTTATCATTTACTGGCTTAAAGAATGCTAGTGGTTTTAAAGTAAGCACAACGTTAATAATAAAACCAGTGCTGCTAAGGGTGTTTGAAAGGCCAGGTCCCATTAACACCATGTTGGTTTTGTTGTGTGTTTCTGAGCTGTAAAACTCAACAGCTTTTTCTAAAAATTTTATTGTATGTAAGTATTGGAAAAATCTTTGCTGTTTTGTATTTCTGAATAATTATGTATCTCAGCTCACTGATCTTTCAGAGAGTAGAGTAGCAGGAGGATATTCCTGCCTTGTGAGATTTCCAAGCTTTCAAAATTTGCTGTCTGTGGAAAGAATACATGCAGGACGTTGCTTTTCTCATTCATGCCAGATTTTTTTATGTTGAGAAGCGATTATACAAAAAATTAATTCCTGCCCCTCATCCTGCTTCTTATAGGTTGTTTCCACATTGTTAATAAACATCATTCCAGACAACTATGCTCCACTGAATTTGACTGGGAAAGCAAAAGTTGGTGGGAAAGCCTGGATAAAGGGACCTGCAAAAGCAGGTCTGAATCTTGATTCAATGTGTGAATCTCAGGTATGCAACAGCTCTGGGGGTCGGGTTGGGCTGTGTTGTATTAAAATTGTGTGTACAGTAAAGGAATGGGAAAGGAACAAGGCAGATGACAAAGTTAGAAGCAGATATTTGGCAACAGTTACTGCCAGAAGTGGGTGATTGAAGGACAGGCCTGGGAATCAGGAAAAATTCTCTGTGGTCCTGACTTAGGTAGATTCCATGTGGTTTTGTTAGACCATGTGTCTTCATTGTCAGACTTTATAGGCTGAGAAGTGCAAGTGGTGTTAGAAGTTTCATTTCTGCTATAAAACCACATTTAACCATTCACCAATATGTAAGCTTTTTAAACTTAAACCAATTTTCACATAGATTACATGGGAAAACCTGTTAGAGGTCATAGTAAGATTAAAATTTCTGTTTTCCTGATTGAAAGCTGTGTTTTATTTTTCAGGTTATTATCAGAGATGGGGAATTACTGTGTGGAATCTTGGACAAAGCTCACTTTGGCAGCTCTGCCTATGGGCTGGTCCACTGCTGCTATGAGATCTATGGGGGTGAAACCAGTGGGAAAGTGCTGACATGCCTGGGGCGCCTCTTCACTGCTTACCTGCAGCTGTACAGGGGATTCACCATGGGTGAGTGCCTGCAGCAGTGCAGCACCTCCTGGGGTCTAAACCAGATGTGGCTGGGCGTGATACATGCTAATTCTGTTAATGAAATTCTGCAAGACTGCCCTGGAGTGGGATAGCTGCCTTTTTTTGATCTTGTTGTTTTGTTGCCGTTGGTGCATAGATGGCCTTTGAAGCATAAAGAGAAGGTATAGTCTTGAGTATGTCCAACAATTTGTCTTTTCTGTCCTGCCTAGCCAAAGTGTACACAGTCAATATGTCCTGTGTTGAAATTTTGTTTAGATCAAAACCTCATGTTTTGCTTCTCCAAAAAGTAATGATTGCTCAGAAAGCAGAACAGCTGACAAAGCAAGATGAAAGAACTTTAAGGGCTTGGTGATCAAGTCTTGCACATCACATTTTACAGCAAAACTTCTGGTAAATGAGTTTGAAAAGCTTTCATTAAAGGTTTTCAATCTTATGCAAGAGTTATGGAGACACAGTCAGCTGGCAGCAGTAGCGAGGGATCAGCCGAGTGCTGTGAGCCAGGGGAAAGGGAGGGGATCTTTTGGAGTGAGGAAGGTGACTGATTAACTGGAAGGCACAGGACTCCTGAGACCCAGGGTGCAAAAGCTAGATAGAAAAGATAACAAGCCTGGGACCACTAGGCAGTTAAGACATCAGAATAGAAGTGAGACTGGAGCAGGAGTTTGGGATTTGGTGTTTTGACACAGCCATTTTAGTGTCTGTGGCAGGACTCCTTACAAACAGCTCACAGGAGTTCAGGTTCCAGTGTTTAATCTGTTCCCTGGTCCTGTCATCTCAAGGATCTGTATTTTTAATTTATCTTTTTTTAAAAAGCTAAGAAATGCCAGATTGTGAAAAGTTCAACTAATGGGAAGTTCGATGTGGATGGAAGAAAAAAAGTGGTTTGATGTGGCTGGTCCCTAAAGCCTTAGTTTGTGTGAGTGCACCAACTAAGATTTTTTAGAGACTCTTGGAGTTAAGACTCCTTAAATTAGGGAGTTGATGTTGCACTCTTACTGTTTAATTGATGTTGCTCTTTTTTTTTTTTTTTTTTTTTTTTTTTTTTTTTTTTATGGCTTAGAGCTTCTGCATCCAAAAGCTACTCAGTTTTTTTTCTTCTTGTCAAACTGCAGGCCCTGAGTCTAACCATCATTATAACTTTAATTGTGACTTTATTTTCCAGCTCTTCACTCAAAATCCCTGACACCAAATGTGGTTCCTTCCTTGATTTTTTTTCAGTTTAGACCATTGTGTTCTCTCTCTCCTCTTTAACAGGGATTGAAGACATTCTGGTTAAACGTGAAGCAGACCACAAAAGAAAAAAAATCATTGAAAGGTCAAGGCAGAGTGGTATTGAAGTAAGTCTGTTTTGCAGATTTATTTTTTCTTCCATAATGCAAAATTTTTGGAATATTGCCTTGTTCAATCATGCCTGCTTAACACGTAAAACTTCTATATTTTACTTTCAGGCTGTTAGAGCTGCTCTTAATTTGCCAGAAACAGCATCATGTGAGGAGGTCCAAGGGAAGTGGCAGGATGCCCATCTCTGCAAAGACCAGAGGGATTTTAATATGGTTGATATGAAATTCAAGGAGGAAGTGAACAATTACAGCAATGAAGTAAACAAGGTTGGCATTGAGGCATCTGAGCATACTATTCTTGTTTAACTTTCTTATTAATTAGTGTGGATGAGCAGTGCCTGACTCTTCTGGAGGCTGAAGCTTTCCATCTGTCCCCAGCTTGAGGCTCCACATGCTGCCTTGTCCTCCCTGAGTGAGAAGATGGTTTAATATTCAAGATGCTTTTGAAATTATAAGTAGGAATGTTTGTGATTATTCATTGTTTCACTTTGTTAAAGCCTTCCACAGGAATTTCTTGGGTTTGTTATTTTATTAACAATGTTTGGTTTTGTTCCCTTAATTCCCCCACAACTCTGTAGGTTTGCATGCCCCTTGGTCTCCACAGGAGCTTTCCAGAAAACAATTTGCAGTTGATGGTACAGTCAGGAGCCAAAGGATCCACTGTAAACACAATGCAGGTAATGACACCAGAATATGCTTAGCAGCTACGTGTGCTGATGTTCTGTGTCCTAGAATATAAGATGTTGGGAAGCTCTTGTGGGGATATCTGATACCAGAGCAAGGCTTTCATTCTGAATTTTGGCATGCAAAAATGCTAGAAGAATGTAATAAAGACCTCAGTGGGTGATGGAAGAGAGTCAGTGTTTATTATAACCTATTTTTGAATTGCTCCTCAGTACATGAGGGTTTATTGAAATAGCAGACCTCCTTTTGAGGAGGAATGCTGCAGTTTATACAAACAAACCTACTGTAGGAGAAATACAGGCCTCTGGCCTCTGCTGGAGACTGACCCTCTCCTTCTTCAACTTCTGAATAGGAACAACATAATCTTTGGTTTTGGTCGAAGTGGAAGGTTCACGTGGATGGTTCATTTTACCATTTGCAACACAGACACCAAACAAGAGACACTCTATAAAAATGCTATCTAAAATGGAAAGAATGACCACAGCTCAAAAGAGAGAGCATTTTGGGTTGAGGTTTTTGTTCTGTTTTTAGTACACTGCTGAGAGGTGGTGAGGGTAATGTAGAGACCTAAAAAGTATTAACAGTATTTTTAGTTTCACATTTCTATGTTAAGGTAAGTATAGAGAACGAAATACTGAGGTAGTAATGTTGAGGATGAGTCAGGGTACTGGAATAACTTCAAAAAACCATGTGAGATCTCCATGCCTTTTCTGACCCTCAGTAGCTAGAATATTTCGTGAACAAGTCCACATTGAGCTACAGAGCATGTACTGAACATTTGACATTTTTTTACTGTATTTTTCAAGAAAAATTGCTAAGCTTATGTGAACAAAAAGTTGGATGGAAAAGTGATGTTTCCTTTTTTCCTGTCCACACTTAGATTTCTTGTTTGCTGGGCCAGATTGAGCTGGAAGGCCGAAGACCTCCACTGATGGCATCTGGCAAATCACTGCCATGTTTCCAGCCTTACGATTTTTCCCCTAGCTCAGGAGGATTTGTGACTGGCAGATTTCTCACTGGGATCAGACCTTCCGTAAGTTTAAGACTGCTTGTGTTGATACTGAAGTTTATTTGAGTCTTGGTATTTTAATAGAGAGTATCTGCATTTATAGATAAATGGACTTTGTTCACCCTGGTTTCATGTGAAGCTTTGAAGGAAGAACATCAATTGCACTTACTAGCAGAATGCTGATGGTGTTGTGCTTGTGTTTAGGAATTCTTCTTTCACTGCATGGCTGGCAGGGAAGGTCTTGTGGATACAGCTGTCAAAACCAGCCGTTCTGGGTACCTGCAAAGGTAAGAGGCCTGGTTTAGAATTGGAGCCTTTGAAAGGTCCTTTTCTTGATTTTTCTCTTTTTTCTGAGAGAGTTCTGTAGACTGTAAGTGCCTGTAATGCTTAGATTAACTTCACTGTATTTGATTTTTACAAAATAGTCTGAATGCTGAGTGTTTGTTGTAAGTACAATTCTCTAGAGAACTAGATCAACTGGCATTATCATTTCAAGCTTGCCTCTGGCACATAACAGCAGCAGCTTCTTCTTTTGCAGAAATGTTTTTTTCTGGTACAAATATAGATAGGTGTACACCTTCCAGGCAGCTCTGTTTTTTCTTGGCTACATTGGGTGGCTGTTGTCTTTAGTCAAGCAACACCTCCTGTATAAATAGAAGAAAAAGGCACTTTTTAATTCAGAGGGTAGTGATGAGTTCTAAAGGAGGGATTCCCCTTTCTTTCAGAAAACTGTTAAAGCATGACAGCAGAAATGGAGAGTAATTTACTGTTTAGTTTTGAGTCACATTGTCCAAGGAAGCTGGAGGGAGCAACATGCTGAAAGCTTTGCAAATTAAACATTTCACATGAGTGTTGTGTCTATAGGATTTTGGCTTCCAGAATTCCTGATCAGCCCTTAAGTACTCTTAAGATGTTGATGAAAACAGTGGTTTTTGTGTTAGAGTTGTATCATTTTTATTGCTTTGTAGCCTCTTAACAGCATTTTTCTTCTCTTTTTTTTTTCCCCCTTTTTTCCCCTCTGGAACAGGTGTATCATAAAACATTTGGAAGGACTGGTAGTTCAGTATGACCTGACTGTACGAGACAGTGATGGCAGCGTGGTGCAGTTTCTGTATGGAGAAGATGGGCTTGATATCCCTAAAACTCAGTTCTTACAACCTGAGCAGTTCCCTTTCATTGCAGAAAACTATGAGGTAGAACACCTAAATCCTAAGTATTTATGAATGGTGAAGGGGAGACTGAAACACATGGTTAACATCTGGCATATCTGTCAGGCATCCAGTGGCAACACTTGTTTGTCTCAGTTACTTTCAGACTAATGTAGAATTTTATTTGCCATTGTATCCAAAATATGGAAGCAGTCTGAAGTCTGTAGCATGATTTAAGCAGTCTCAGTTTCAGCAGAGCACCAAGCACTGTCTGTTCTAACTTGAATTCAACAAAGATGGCTTCACTTTTCAGTCTGTCAAGTTTGATTAACTTTTACCAGTATCACCACTGCTTATTACAGAGTGGTGATAATAGCATAAAGTTATAAGGAGTTTTGTCTCGGGTTGAAAACCAAATTTGAAAAGTGCTTTTCAGCAGTGACAGCAGATGACCTTTTCAGTTTGCGTTGCCTTTTCTGGTACAGTGAGGACAGAGAGAAGAATGATCATACAAATTACTTTCTTCCAGGTAATCCAGAAGACAAACCATCTGGAGGAAGCTTTAGCAAGGATGGAGTCTCACCAAGCTAACCAGCAGTTCAAAGCCATCAAAAAGTGGCGAGCCAGACACCAAAACTCTGTGCAAAGAGAAGGAGGCTTTCTGTTGTTTTCCCAAAAGAAATTGGCAAATTTGAAAGCACAGCTTCCAGGAGGTGAAATAAAGAATGGAAGAGATCCTGCTACTTTACAGGTAACACAGAAGCAGTTGAACTGGCCAAACCCATCAAAAGAAGTTACAGAATTCAGTATCTTTTGTTTAATTGGTCTGTGAATCCCAAAGTGTTTCACAGTCTAACTAAACAAGTTGCCTTTTAAAGGAATCCTGTCAACCCATGTGGGTGATAAGCTGAGATTTATTGAAGTCTGAGGACCCTAGGGCTAGGGAAGGGCCTAAAAACTGAAATAAATGTGTTGTTAGAAATGTGTTGTTAGGTCATGTTTGTGAATGGTTGGGGGGGTTGTTTTTGTTTCTTAGTGGGTTATTTGGTTTTTTTCACGTACACAAAGTAAATGTCTCTTGCATGGACAGCTGTCTGCTAGCTGAATGTGAGCCTGTTCAAATACCAAAGATCAGAGGGCTGAGCCAGCCCTGCCTAGTTTTTCCAAAAAATACTCTTGCTTGAGCCTCTTGTCCATCATGGCACTGGTCTCTCTGACATGGCTTCTGATGAAGCTGGTGCATATGGACACAAAATGCAGACAGGTCCTGCTTCACAGCCTTGCTGTCACAAGGAATTTATCCTGGTGGAACCTGGGCAGTTCGCATGAAACTCCAGGCTGAAGGTGTTGGGAGATGACTCTGTGAGCTTGTCTGCAAAAGCTGTTTTCCTAATCAGAAGTTCATTTATTGAACTATGCTGAATTTGTGTTGCTCTTGACACTTTTTGATAATAAGCTCCTTTTTCATGCCAGCTTTGGACGGGTGAGGTGAGAGTCAGCTACAAGCAAAGGTTTGAGTGTACAGAGGGTGTTCACTCCCAGTTAAAATCATTCTTTGAGGCCGTATTTCCCTGCTTTCTGGAGTAGTTACTATGGATACATAAGTTGGGGTATTTTTAGGCATGTGAACAATCTTGAAATCATTTGTCTTCAAAAGTGTTTAGTATCAGAAAAAGGAGAACACCATATTTGTAGCTGATCTGTTTGCTGTGTGTGTACACCCTTACATTCTGCACAGGTTATCTTTTCCTCCTTCACTGCTGCCTGATTGCTTGTGGTCTTACTGTGGATAAACTAGCCAGCTTAAAAACCTCTTCTTATTTTCAGTTGTTGAAGATGTGGTATGAGCTTGATGAGAAGAAACAAAGGAAGTATCTGAAGAAGACAAATAAGTGTCCTGACCCAAGCCTTGGGGTTTGGCGTCCAGACACTTATTTTGCATCTGTTTCAGAAACATTTGAAAATGGAATTGAAGGCTATATCAGTAAATGGGAATCTGAGAACAGCTGGAGTTACATGCACCCAGCACTTTCTTCTGACAGGTAAAAACCTCTGAGTGTCTTCTTCTTTGCACTGAGCCAAAACCCAGAATACCTTTTTGGAGCAAGTTTGCTAAAATTGTAAAGACTTTACCAAGCCTTGTTTCTGTTGTGGCTTCCTGTGAAGCTAAGCAGTGGATTTCAAAATGGTTCTTGAAAGCCAAACATGCTTAGTGTGCAATGGAGAGGTTCTGGTTATCTATTCCTTCCAAACCTGAAATTTCCATGCTGCTGAGGGCTTTAGCAAAGCCCCCCTGGAACAACAGCAATGTATTGCTGTCCCCATGCGTATAAAATAATACTTTATAGTGATCTTGAAAAACAAAGTATGCTCTTGATGCACCTTGGAGTTAGCAAGGCAGTTAGGAAGTGCAAGTGGGAGTAAATGGACTCTCTTTTGACATTCTGGGAATTGGCAGCAGAACTAAAATACAGTTTGGCCAAGGCCCCAGTTCTGTGTTAATGGGCTGTGTTTGTCAGATCAGATGGGGATAGACAATTTTACAGTTTCTGGAGCATATTTATTTGTAAGCTACCAGGAGAAATTGCCTCAAAGGTGTAACTTCATTGGACTGAGCAATGATTCATTCTTTTCTGAGTTTTTTATTTTGTATGTTGAGCTAAACCTCTTGTTTCCTGTCTCCAGATTAAAGAATCTGTTGTATTTGAAGTGGCAGCGTTCTCTTTGTGACCCAGGAGAAGCTGTGGGGCTTCTTGCTGCTCAGAGCATTGGGGAACCTTCAACACAGATGACTCTGAACACCTTTCACTTTGCTGGCAGAGGTGAAATGAATGTCACACTGGGTATTCCAAGGTGAGAAAGCTGTGTCCTCATTGGGCCCTTTATTTTAGGCACTTAGGTATATAATTGTGCTAGGTACACTAGCAGGTATATGTGTGAATATTGAGGGTGAACAGACCTTCAGTGTACCTGTAAACTGTTCAGAATATTTTAATGTTTTACAATTTTCCAGTTATTTTGGTTTGTTTTCCAGGTACTAAATATCTGTGAAGGGCTCTTACTCTAATTTGATATACAGCAAATCATCAGTTTGTTTGGAATAATGTGGGTCCTGACTTGGCCTCGTGTGGGAGTGTGGGGTGCCTTAGATGGGAGGGGATTGTGTTGCTTCAGAGAAGCAGAGGAGGGGAAGAATATACAAGGTAGCATCCATCATGCATCTGTAGGAAGCAGATCTCATTAGTCCTTCTGTTCTTGGAACCATTTATTGTCATCTATTCTCTTCTCATAAGTGGGGGAATAATCCAGTTGAGGTAGTGGGGCTGCTGTTGTGCTGTGCCTGGTGGGGAGCAGTGCAGTGTAACCACAGCTCTGGGTGCACATGGCTTTGGTGGAACTGCCAGTTTCTGCATTCTGCCTAATGAAATAACCTAGATAATGACTTGATTTGCATAGTCCTTTTATGGCTTAATTGGAATGATTATTCTTTCTTTAAAGGTTGCGGGAAATACTGATGGTGGCCAGCTCAAACATTAAAACACCAATGATGAGTGTTCCTGTGCTCAATACCAAGAAAGCTCTCAAAAAGGTGAAGCAGCTTAAGAAACTGCTCACAAGAGTGTGCTTAGCTGAGGTGAGACTTCTTTTCAGTGCATCCTTTGAGAATCAGCAAAACAAACTCTCCTCATTGAGCTCATCAGTAGTTTGCTGTGCTGTAGTCTTTGGCTTTTTCTCAAGCACATTTTCCTCAGTCTGTAGAATTGGAGGGATTCTGTTGTGTCTTTGAGACAAGCTAATCTGGCTGTGATTGACATACAGCTCAGATACCTTTCTGTCTGTCTCCTACCCCTTCCCAAGCTCACACAAATGGCTGTGCTCAACAGAAGAAAAACGTGTCTCTGTGGAGATTCAATACACTGAGATGTGTTCTGTGTTCCCTCTCTTCCTGGCAGTGCACCCTTGTTCTCTCCTACATGCCCTCCCCGTTCTATTTTTTCAACTCTTGTGAGTTGAAAGCAGCAAGAATCAGGTTAAGACTAGCTGTGTACTGGAATACTGTCCTGCTCTGTGAGCATGGTCAGTTAAATGAAGCTGTAGGCCCCCTGAGAAGGGTAATCTCTTGTGAAGGAGTTGGGTCAGGGGTGAGGCTGTTCTTCCAGTATTGTCTGAGTTAATTGTTGGGAAGACTAAGTCAAAAAGTGCAGTAGGGTACAGTCCTTTTGCCCAGGAGCAAAGCCCCCAGAAAAGTTTGCCAGTTAGCCTTGTGTAATTCTGATTTCCTGTGGAAAGCACTGGAACTGCAGGAAATAAATGAAATGTCTTCATGAAAGGAGTAACATTCCTACTTGGGAACGTGTTGTAGGTGTTGCACAAAGTGGACATTGAGGAATCCCTGCATGTGAAGCACAAGCTGAACAAGCATCGCCTCTACAAAATCAAATTCCATTTCTTGCCCCATGAATATTACCGAGAGGAGAAGTGTGTGAAGCCCAGGCAGATCTTGCATTTCATGGAAACAAGGTGAGTTTGCTTTCAGATACTTTAATATTTGCTCTTCTTTTGCCTTTTTATGGGCTTTGCATGTGGTTGATTACAGCTTGTGTGGCTTTTAGAGCAACAGTTCCAGTAGATGTGCAGAAAAAATTTACACAGTTGCTTTTATGTTTTGAATAAAATTGACAATTTTATTATTTAAGTTCAGTAATGAACCATCTCTTCTGAAGGTCAATTTGATGTGCACATTTTATATCCAGATGAGTGTGTAGTTTTCTGCTTTAGAGGCATGGCTACGTGTGTGACAGTAACAGAGCTCATACCAACCTTTTGATTGCTAAATGAATGTGAAAGAGAAAAATTACTTGCATTATCCTAGAAGTACTTTTGCATCCAGCAGGGAATAATCCTGTTATGAATTGACTGGCTTGTTAACCAAAATAAAGAAATTCTTTGACAACATCAGATTTTCTGTGGCACTGCTGATCTTTGACATTCTGAGCTGCTTCTTCTGTCAGGTTCTTTAAAGTTCTTCTGGAAGCAATTAAAAGGAAGACTACAAAGATGGCATCTTTTAATGAAGTCAGTGCTCGGAAGACAACTCGGAAGGATTTAGATGATGATCAAGACAAGGTACAAAAAACATCACCTGAAAAACACCTCACTTCCTTTCACTGTTGTTGAGAGCCAGAACTGGAAAAGTGTAGCATGTTCCAGTGTACACAAAATGTGTGAATACTAAATTACTACTTCAATACTTCATACATAAACTTAACAAGGATACTTCATATATAAACTTAACAACATAAAATTAACAAGGAAATTAAAGTTTTTGTGTATTAGATTCTGGTTTGCTTAAGACTGTACTCTGAAAATGCCTGTTCATTTAAGCTTCTTTGAGACAAAAGCATATCACTCTGCTTGCCCCCAGATCAGTGTCCTGTTGGAGCAGTGGTTGTCAAAACTTTGTGGAAGGTCCTTTGTTCATTGAAATGCTTTTGCATGTTCCTTCTGCCACTCCTCTCCCATCAAGGACTGTCAAAGCAGAGTGACAGCTTATCCATCTTGTAGACATTCACCTTGTTAAATGTTGAAGTTATCAGGAGTGTGAGTTAATTTCTTTATAGTAGTGGAAATACAGAAATTAATTTGTCTGTAAAGGTAGAATATTGAACAAGAGGTTTTTAAATTCCAGATGTTTGGCTGAAGCCTTTTGATGCTATTGGTACTGACTAGCAGTCAGCCTGATGGTCTGTCATGGATTTTTAGGCACTGAATAGTCTGGAAGCTGTTGCAGAGGAAGAAGAGAACATTGTTGATGCAGAAGCTGATGAAGGGGATGGTGATGCTACAGAAACAAAACGGAGGAAGAACCAGGAAGAAGAGGTAATGACTTTATAGATGCTCACCACTGCTCCTTAGTTCCCTGTTTCTTCTATGTTTGACTTGGGAAGGAAAATTTCCACTGAAGCAAAATGCTGAAAAAAAACAAACCCCACTTGAGAGGAGATAGGAAAGTGTCAGCTTTGGGCTGAAGAGTTTTCATTTGGCTCTTTTCTGAAGCCTTGTTCTTCAGGCATTTGGATGGATGTGTCTGGCAGTCAGGCTGTGCTGAAGTTCACCTTAACTTTACCTTTTGCTAATTTTATGCTATTAATTGTCTTTAAAACTTTACTGTGGTTCTTAAAAAATAGTCTCCCTGCATGTTTCTCTGTGTTCAGTGCTTCATAGTTAGCTCTTAAAAGATGGAGTGCTGTAATTTCAGCAAGAGGGTGGGGTAATTGAAAATCCTGAGGGAATCCCATTCATCAGAATTGGATTATAGGAAGAAATTGGAATTTCTCAGAGAGAGCAAACTAAATTTTGCTACAGTCTCCACATCCTGTAGCATCCTGGACTGTGCTGAGAAATAATGGTAAGATTATAAAGCAATAAAGACTGAGCTCAATCTGTTGTATTATTTTCTTTACAACAAAATTGCATTTTCTTTGTGCTGAAGGGACAAGATCCTTGCAACTCAGCAGTGAAGAACATTCCAGAATTAAACTGTTCATGGTGTGCTATGTCTCTGCACAGGTTCTGGCTCAGATCAACACAATGTTATTTCTTTGCAGGTTGATTATGAGAGCGAAGAAGAGAATGGGGAAGAAAATGTTAATGAGAATCCAGAAGATGAAGAGGCTGAATCTGAGAAAGAAGAAGGGACTCCTGGTGCTGAAGAGGATCAGAGCAGAGCAGAGGGTGAAGATTCTCAGCATCTTTCCTTTGTGTCTCAGACTAAAAAAGGGAAAGATCAGTTGCTTCAGTCAGCAGAGGTGCGAGTGAGCGCTGTTGTGGAGAGCCACCCATCCATTCAGGATTACACGTTTGACACTGAAAATGAGCTTTGGTGTGAGGTAAGGTGGAACATCTCTGGGTGGTTGCACAGTGGTTGCATGTAGCTCCCATAACAAATGGATCTTTTCAGTGCAGTGCTGCTGATCTGTCACAGCAATCCCATATGAATGCAGAAAGTGGCACTACAAATGTATTTTTTGATGTGATTTTTAGTAATTTCTCATTTTCAGAACACCTCATGTAACTTTTTCTAAAAACAATTTTTTTACATGTTTATTGTGTATTAATCTTCTAGTATATGATGGACTGCTGTGTAGCCCTTGATGAATAAAAGCAGTGGCTGGACTGTTGAAAAAAATGTAAACATCTTAAAAAACAAATAAAAACCTTAACAAGCATGTACCTGTCCCACTCAAAAAAAAAAAAAAGCCATCCCAAAAAGCTGTCCTTGTAAGTTCAGAGACCTCCAAAGCAATGTGGATGAATGCTCCTGGGTTAGGGAGTTCACATTACCATCATTCAGTCACACATTTATGTTCCTTAGGGCACAGCAAGGGTAATTCCATTTGTCTGCTTTTTGCCTGAGAAGAAGTGTGCTGGTTATTGAGCCTGGTGTCCAAGCCTCCTTACACTGTGTTGGTTTTTTTTTCCCTCAGGTTTCCTTGGCATTGCCACTGACCAAGGTGTACTTTGACCTCTCCTCACTGCTGGCAGCCCTGGCGCGCAGCACGGTGATCCACGAGGTGAAGGGCATCACACGCTGCCTGCTGAATGAAAGTACCAGCAAGGAGGGAGAGAAGGAATTGGTTCTCCAGACAGAAGGGATAAACCTGGCAGAGCTCTTCAAATACTCTGATGTGTGTGATCTATTTCTAATCCCAGACTTCAATGCTCTTTTGTGTTCTGGGGGAGATGGTGGATGATGGATGTCGTTTCAATTTCTCAGGGGTGATGTGTAGCCTTTTCAGCTCTTGAACTGTCTCGTTCCTCATTTTATCCCCAGATGTGTTCAGAGCTCGGTGGAGCCTTTTCTCAAGGGTAGCTTGCAAATCAGTGTTTGTGCAGCAGCCAGGGCCTAATGACAGATGATTTCACACCATTCTTCTCTCTCATGTCTCTCTAAATGTTACTTGAGGGAGTTCTTCCGTCTCAATGAATTGCAGTGCTTGGAGATGAATAGTTCTGTTATCCCATCTAGGCCATAGCTCTCCAAATACAGGATTGTTTTAAGCTGCATCTTCTCTTTTGCTAAAAGTTCTGGCTTTGTCTGAGACACACTGGGCATTGCATTATGTTGTTTGGAAGACTTTAATGTGTTTTGCTAGTCTATTTTGTTAGCTTGCTTTTTGTGATTTCAGTTAATTTTCTCCTGTGGTGAATTTTGACTCCAGTGCTCCTATTCATCTATTTAATGCTGCTTAACACAAATCTTCAGAATGATTTTTCTCTGTGTTTGGCAACTAGGCTACTGCCTAGTTGTTCTGTAACTGTTGGTGCTGCTTAAGCTCATGATAAAATTGAGGAAAAAAATCTTAGCTTAGCTTAGCATAAGTTATTTAGAAATGCAGAGCAACTGTTGTCCTAATTTGTATCTCTGTTTTTTCTGCTTTCAGATTTTAGACCTGAACAGACTTTATTGCAATGATATCCATGCCATGGCTAAGAATTATGGAATTGAATCAGCCCTGAGGGTGATTATAAAGGAAATAAAAGATGTATTTGCTGTATATGGTAGGATTTCTTAGTATTTTTATAGTCTTTAATACCATTAAGATAGGAAATGCAGCCACATGCTCTCAGTTATGGTTTTGCATGATCTTTTCATTTGTGTGCCTATTTTTCGGTCGAAGGTTTTCATTGTTTTAATGATTTTACAGTCTTCTGTGAAGACCTTGCTAGTTAATTATTAGGTTTCTTTTAATCAGTAGAAAATAGGTTGAGTTTATTCAAATAGGTTGAGTTGTGAGGTTGAATTTATTCCCCCTTCACAGGGTTCTTCCATTCTGGTATATTTTTTGCAAGCTGCAAGTTTCAGACCAATTAATTATTAATGTCTGAGGAAGCCAACTGTACAATCTTGCCTCACTTTGCCTCTTTAATAATGGGAATCTAGGCTCCCGAGTTTTTATATCTTTCCTAAAATAGCTGCATTGCATTGTCTGAATGTTCTCCTCTCAGGTAGATGATTGAGAGAGCCCAGCCTGGGGAGGCTGCATGACTTCATGGGCACTCACTCACTGGAGCAGAGTCTTGCTGTGAAATAGACTGCTGAAAACAGGGAAGATTAATACAGTGGAAATTTTAGCAAGCAGTTGTATCAAACAGATTTGCAAGCTAGCAGTCCAGAATGGTCTGACCTTCAAGTTGTTCAAGAACTGCTCAGTAAATGTTGACAGAGCTGTTAATGACCCCCATTACACTGAGTCCACAAGTGTTATTTAGGAATAAGTGCACCTTTTTTTTTAGCCTAAAGAGGGGTTTCTGTGAATGTCTGATGTCATGCACAGAAGATATCAGAGCCATTCTGACTCTGGGGCCCAGCTAATCCAGGCCACCAGGTGAGAGACAAGAGCTCTGTCCCTCCCAGATGGATGGATGTGTGATCCCCTTCTGTGCAAACAAGGATGGTGCAGACATTTTCTGATTTTATGTAGAGAAACTTTGCTGCCTTACAGCATTCTTGACATTGCAGTTTCCCATGTTTTTCATTTCAATTTGGAGAGATACTGTTTTGTGTTAGAGTGAGGTCTGCCTCTCTTGGATATTTGAGGGGAGCAGTTAAGGTAGATACACACTGCCAGAAGAATGTTAATGGAGATGTTCTCCGAGCTGGCTGGATTCAAGGGGTTTGTTTTAGATTTGATTTGTTTAAAAGACTTAGCCCTTGAATGCTCTGATGATTGGTCTTTCTTGTGTTTTAAGGAATTGTGGTAGACCCTCGACACCTTTCACTTGTGGCAGATTACATGTGTTTTGAAGGAATTTATAAACCCCTGAATCGCATTGGAATTCAGTCCAACTCCTCCCCTCTGCAACAGATGACGTTTGAAACCAGCTACAAATTCCTGAAGGATGCAACGATGATGGGTAAATGGTTTAGTTTGAGATCTCTTGCTGCAGCATTTCACATTTGCTTGGTTTCTATCGTAACTTTCCAGTATTTTGAATAATGCATAATTGCATTAGAAAAAATGCCAGAGGCAGAAATTTTAAATAAGCCCTCGCCTAGGAAAATGTTCCAGATGTTTTTATTAAAATTCTGTCAGCTTAAGTAAAGCCACCTCCCACATGTAATCTGTGGGGTCTGTGACTCCTTTCTTTAAGAATTAGATGGGCATTTTTACAACAAACCTTAAGGTTGTTAAGATTTGTTATAGCTAAGCTTTATAACAGACTACTAAATCTGCCTTTTTCTGTCTCTACTATTAAAATTATCTTCTTTGCTTTGTTTTTGTGCTTATGTTATAACTTTCTTATCTTTTCCAGCCTTGCTATTCAGCATTTTATTTTGAGAACAGACCTGGCTGTTACTCTGATTTAGCACTTTATCTTTGCTTTTTTTCCCTCAAACACTAAGAGTCGGACTCATATGTCTAATAGTAGGCTTCTGCTGCCATTTGAGATTCCCAGGAGTATCCTTCTGCCCTCTAGTTGCCTCTCTGGAAGCTGTAGAGATCACATGGCTGTGTGGATCATTTAGGACGTTTGGAGCAGCACTAGCCATCTACATTTAAGGTCTTCTATCAAAAAAACCTTATGCTTTAAGTCTGTCATTTGACAGCTTTTGTGATCTCAGCCTTTGGATACTAATTACATCTCCCTTTTGCAAATAAACTTGGTTTCTGTCAGTTGCCAGTCAGATGCTTGCTTTGCAGATGCTGCTGTGCTGTGTCCTTCCAGTTACAAATGGGGAGAGATCTCAACAGGATCTCTTCAGCTCCTGTCTTAAACTGCCTTGCACTGACATCAGAAATATTTTTATCACTGAATTCCTTTTTGCTAATGCTGTTTTATGCCTTTTCTGGGAAGAAAGATTGGGGTTTAATTAATAGCATTGGTTACAAGTGGCTTAATTAATCTGAAAATTGTGAAGGAAAAGTGTAAATCCAGGGTGAAATTAAAAAGGAGAGGATGTTTCTCGCTCAGTTTCACCCTCTGGATTTATGTTGCATGACATACTGACATAGAAATTAAATCAGAGGAGGTTTTTTGCCAAGTGCAATGTAATGTATGGATAATATGAATAAAGACATTCAGTGCATGCTGACAGAAGGGCAGGGTGGCTTGGCAGGAACTGCACTGATTACAAGCAGAGGGAGTTAATGATTTCACCACGCTGGAAATCAGTCATAATGGGGATTGCAGCAGCCTGGATCTAATTTGCTTTTATGTAACTGATAACTTGACTGTACATTCAAGAGACACTGGGATGGTGCCTGGGGCTGATGCCCTGAGCTGTACGAAGGAAAGGAGCAGGTTTGTGAGGACGTGCACAGCTGAGATGAGTGGGGCTGTTGGAGCACAGGCTGCTCAGCAGGGCTCCTTGTGCAGGGAGCAAACTGCATCAGCAGTGAGATCCCCTGAGATCCCCTGGGCTGTTTGCTCAGAGAATGACTCTTTGTTAACATCACATGAGCACATGGGGCAGCAGGACTGTCCTGTTTAACGATCTAACAAAGGGGCTTTTTCTTCTTCAGCTGACACACATTTAGGAGCAGCTATTTAATTATCCAGCTGTGGCTGAGATCAGAGCAGTGAGCACATGCTATACACAGTGCTGTGTATGCCCCCACCCTCTGCTTGATGGAAAATTGAGTATATTTTGCTCAGTGGAATAAAGATAACCAAACCTAGCAGAAGTTTAACAATTTTATTTCCAATTTACTACTGCTCTAATGACAAACTTTCAGCTTGCTGTAGTTAGGATGAATGAAGAACAGCCTGAATGCTTACAAAAACAGTGGAAGTAAAACAATCCGAGCCAGACATGTCATCTGGAGTGCTTCCAAATTTCTGTGACACTATTTCGCTACAGTGAATAACCACAAAATCAGAGGAATTCATGGAATGTTTCTCCAGTCAAAAGTTCTCTTAGTATCTAGCCAGAGGGATTTAAAATATACATCAAAAGGATTCACGCTGACAAAGGAAAAAGGCAGCAATGACAAGGAAATCTTTCTGGTTTTGCCTCACATGTATTTTTTAGTGATCTGTTTAGTCACCAGGATGTGTTCACTGGAAGGTCAAATCTGTGTTCTCTTAGAATTCAGACTGTTTTGTCTTTCCATGTGGAATCAGGAGATTTTAGTAATGTGTGGCCTAATTATTTGCTTGGACCGAAGATGGGGATGAGATAATAGTTGTTGTAGGAGGGTTAGAAAGAGTTCTGGACTCCTAACTCTCAGAAATCCCAATTCAGTGTGAACAGCAGGTGGCAGAACCTTTGTGAACCTGGGGGTGCTGAACCAGATGGCTTCTTGCACATAAACCAGAATGTTTTCTT
The DNA here is from genome assembly GCA_013397155.1 of Irena cyanogastra. Lineage (NCBI taxonomy): Eukaryota > Metazoa > Chordata > Aves > Passeriformes > Irenidae > Irena > Irena cyanogastra. The sequence continues at coordinate 747,793 of VWZV01010764.1, forward strand.
TCCAGCACTGACCTTGGAGAAACCTTTGGGAACCTCCTGATAAGATTTTTTTTTGGATTCTGTTGCAGGTGCCCATGATGAGCTGCGATCCCCTTCGGCCTGCCTGGTGGTTGGAAAAGTTGTCAAAGGAGGGACTGGCTTGTTTGACCTCAAGCAGCCCCTGACATAGTGTTTTGGTGGTAACTTAAGGATCTGGTTGAAATGTTCATTATGAGAGCTGCACGTGCTTCACAGCTATGCAGTGAGGGCACGTGCTGTGTCTCCAGATGTCTTTCCTGTGCCAATAGCTTTCTTTATCTGGATACCCAATGAGCCTTATCTATTTAATGAGTATAGGAGCTGTCTTTTGATCCAAAGAAACTCTTCTTTACAGTTCATCAATGTAAAAAATGAGGTTATTTGTTTACATAGAAAAGAATAAAGTGTAGGAGTCGGTCTGGGTCTCAGCTGTGCAGCTGTTCTGGCAGGAGGAAGTGAAAGCACAATCTGTTTATGCTGCCTGACTTCTGTGGGGCAGAATCCCATCAGAGTGGGTAGTGCCAGTTGCCATGTGGTCATTAACATGACAAATTTCCAGTACTGGAAATAGCATTCCAGACTGGCAGGTGTAGCTGGGCACTGCTGTGCTGAACCTCAGCACTGCATTGAAGCATCTATGCTTGAGGCATTTCCTCCTCTTTTGCTGCCCTTGGGTGCACTGCATGAAGTTGTATAAACTTGAGAGGATGCATTTTCCTATTCTGCTTCGTTTATTAAGAAGAATGTGTCTGTGACACAGTTGTTAAATTTCTTTTAGCTGAAGAGTGGAATTCAGAGTTTTCACAGTTTCTGAAGGCATTTTCCAATGCTCTTTTAACTTCTTTGGATAGACTAGATCTCACACAGTGAGAGACTTGACTTTTGCTAAAGATTTATTCCTTAAATGCCAACATGAGCTGCTGTAGGAGTGACTATGAGAAAGACTCCTGTAAGAATTACCAAAACAGAGATTGTAAAGTAATTTTGCTTAAATATTCTGTATCAAATAGGATATTTAATAAAAAATGCAAAGAAATATTCTGAATGCCCTATTATGTGGTTGTGTTACCAAGGGGAGTTCACTTTTCATTCTGCTGGCTGTTAAAATCATGTGGCCCAGGGCTGTTTGCCACTTCTCAGAAATCAGACTCGTGTATGTATTCTATTTTAATCAGGATGCACTGCACCCAAGTAGTTAAAGCTCTCTGGAGTTTGCTCACTGCCATCTAGGCAAGTTTTCTAGGAGATCTCAGTGCCTGGTTGTTCTCACTGGTGCCTCTGTACCAGTGGGAGTGCCAGAGCAGAGGAAGGCCACTTCCACCGAAGTGGGGGGATCAGATCAGCTGGTGGGACATGTTGATTTAGGATTGTGAAAGAGCCTCTGTGGCATCTCGATTGACTGTGTTCTGCCTCAGCCCCTTAGAACTGTGTCACATGGCCTGCCAATTGCACTGAAGCTTAACAAATGTGTTAACTCAGCAGGTGTCCAGTTTCACTTCGGAAATCTCTGTAAAAGATTTCCTTGTGTCTTTCTCCATTCTTAGCACCTGCTTTGTAGTTGTCAAAAACGTCATTCAGCAAAGAATCATTAGAGACTCAGTTGGATACAGTTTAGCAAACAGATGCGGAAGAAAAACATTGTACAGAAAGGCTTTTACTTCCAGATTACATCTGTACTGGTACAGACTGTTTGTTGAGGGATCCACAAGACATGTTCACAGTCCTGCAGTGAAGAACATCTCTGCCACATTTCCTATCTGGAGATGTGGCATCCCTTGGTGCTCAGAACAGTTTGATCAGATGATGAAATACCTCATTCATTCAAGTGAAATGGTTAGTCAGTGCTGCTCCCAGTAACACTGATGATTCTTCAGCCAGAGCCATTTGGAAAATGGGCTGAGGCTCTGGCAGGATGATCCAACTTTCCCTTTCAATGTTGAGTTGCCTTTAAAATACTGGCATAGACCAGGATCTAAAACCTGATTCTGATTGTACTGAAAGAATTGGCACTGTAGGAGAGTCTCAAACACAATATCTTAGATAGAAAAAGGAAGTAGGTGGCTGTCCCTGTTAATGGACAAAAGTGATAGGGGAGAAACATGATCTCAGATGGGAGGCCATATCTCCAAGGCTGAAGAAAGGTACATATTTTGGGATATAAATGGGCTTATTTTATGCTGTGAAGGAGAAGCAGCAGAGGTAGCAATTGCTCTTAATCCCTGGTGTGAGCAGATTGTCTTGGGAATCATCTAAACTGCCCTTTCTGAGAAAGGAATTTTGGTTTGCTTAGAATTCGTGTGTGTGCAGAAAACGAATAGAAAAACCTGCTTCATGTGGTTAGGAAACTACTTTCTTTTCAGATCCCATGAATCTCTATGCATCTAGATCTTTTATTTTAAAGTGTCTGTTTTCTTCCTTGCACTCATTGCTCTCACTGTACAGTGCTTTTTGAGGAATTGTGAACTACCTACCCCCAAAATGTGGAAAAAGGCTGCAGTAATGGCTGGGGCTCTTGCTGCTTTGTGATTATTTGCAACAGACAAATGAGAGTTGCTTTTGGCATAAAGGACCCCAAAGAGTGAGCAGTAAATGGGATTTTGTAGAGAGGAGGAGATCATGATTGAAATGCTGGAAGAAGGGAACCATCCCTTCTCTTAGCTGTCCGCTGCACTTCAGGGTGCCAGGATATCCCAATGCTGTGAAAACACGTGAGGAATGAGGGAAGGAAAAGCAACTTCCAAATTTTCTCTCTTTCATTATGTCCATTAATAAAAGTGATCAATCTGTCTGGAAAACTAAAGGCTATAAGCTTGGCTGAATGTGCACTCCAGGGATGGGCCAGTGAGTGTAGGAAGATAAGAAAGCTGGGGAAGAGGATTTTTGAAAGCTGTAATTAGAACTCTGAGTTACTCAGCCAGAAAGAGGAAGCAGTGATCTTCGTCTGGTCCCATGTGCTTTGGCAAGCAGGGCATAAGCTGTGGGTTCTATCCTGCTTGTACAGATGTGTTTGTGTGTCCCATGAAAACAGGCTGAGAGAGCTGGGACTGTTAGTCTGTAGAGGAGGTAGCTTTGGGGAGACCTTACAGCAACCTTCCAGTACTTAACAGGGTATAAATAAGCAAGAGTGATGTTTTACATGGGCAAAAACGAAAAGATATTTATATTAAATGTGAGGGAGAAATTCCCTGTGAAGGTGGTGAGACACTGGACCAGGCTGTCCAGAGAAGCTGTGGCTGCCCCATCCCTGGGAATGCTCAAGGCCAGGCTGGATGGGGCTCTGAGCAACCTGGGATAGTGGAAAGTGTCCCTGCCCATGGCAAAGGGTTGGAGTGACATGAGCTTTAAGGTTCCTCCCAACCCAAACGATTCTGTGGTTCACACCCACTTGCTGGTGGAGATTTGTTACCTTTAAGACAGAGATAACAAATGTTTTCAGTGTGTTGGTAACAGTGAATCAGCTTCTATTTGCTCAGGAGTTGGAATGCAAGCTATGTTCAGGTCCAATAAATCATAATAGAAGGCTTGTTTTTCTCAGTAAATTGTTAAAAAAATCCTAAATTGGGCAACAAGAATGGACACGAATAGGAATTAGTTCTTCTTTCATCTCAAAAAGCAAAGCTAAATATTAGAAGACAGGGAGCAGAGAAGTTTGTTTTCCTGGGTCACTGGTTCCCATGTTGCTGTGCTTGTGTAGGTCAGTAACCAGGCAGTGGCCACAACACAGCTCCCAGAGATCTTTAATCACTCGGAGCCTCTCTGGACAAACCACTTGATGCTTGCCAGTAAGTGCTGAAATCTGGAAGCAACCTCATCTGCTGAGGAATTTGGCAAGAGGGACAGCATGTGGCAGCTCAGGGACACTTCCCACGAGGTCAGACTGTAGTGACCAGGCCGTGCTCCAGGACATGGCTGGCGGCAGGCGGATGAAGCCGGAACAAAAATCTTTCTCTGGGATTAGGTCAGATGGGAGAACTTGTGAGGGCTGCCTGTAAGAGCTGAGATCCAAAAAGTGTTTTGAAGGTTTTGGTGCTGAATGTGGCAGTCTTGATCTTTGGGGTGGATGTGAAGGTGTGAAGATGACTGCTGTGGGGTGGGGGAGAATGAGCTGTGCTTCCCACGGCTTCCTGCATGGAAGCTCCCTCAGCCAGAGGGGAACAGCAGGAACTTTGTGCCTCAACTGTCCCTGCCTTGCTTTGCTGTTTCACATAGCATGGATGCTTCAACCTAAAGACCCCTGCGTTTTGCTTTGTTTTATGCACAATAGAATTAAAAGAGAGCAAAGGTGAGTTCTTTGACAGTGCACCCAGGGAAGAGACAGTGACCTGTGTCTGGTCATGCCTGTGAGCCCAGGCAGTCACTGAGGACACAGGAGCCCTGCTCTGGGCTCTCTGCAGTGCCCTGAGGGGCTTCAAGCCCCCCTCCTGAGTGCATTAGCCACCAGTACAGGAAAATTTCAATTTCCTTGCTCCAAAACTCCTTGCTGCTGCTGGAAATAACATGCTGTTCACAGGGACAAGGGCAGGAGGAGGTCAGCTCCATTCCCAGAGGAAAATAGGGAAAGCTAGGGCTTTCTTGGAAGACCAGAGAAACCTTTCTCCTTGTGTTTGTGCAGCCTCATGCGAAAGGGTGGAGAGAAATCCTGCCTCAAAACAGTATTGCAGTTAGGTCTTTTCCAGGATTTAAGGCATTTTCCTGTGATGAGAAAGACAGGGGTTGTAGGTCCTCAGGGAAAAGGGAGTTATGAAGGCCTGTGAGCACTGTAACTCCCCTGTGAGGCAACCCACCAGCTCCTTCAGCATTGCCTTTCTATATTAATTCTGATTTACAGTGCAGTACAGGTTTGATGAGGCCTGAAGATGTTCCCAGTGGGAATTGAACACCAGTACAGTGATACCCAATCCTGGATGCTGAGGTGGAGATCCATGGGGGTGCAGTGGGGTGTTCAGAGGGCTGTAGGGTGGGAAATGAAGGTACCTATGGAGCCTTGCTGGCTTCAAGGTCAAAGAGCAGCTAAGCAGCATTTTTCAGAATGCAAAATTGGTCAGGGAGGCATCATTAGAGCATCCTCCACGGAGGCCTGCACTGCTGAGCTGAGCTGGCAGCCAGAGCCATCCCCACAGTCTGTTCTTGCTCCTGTTACACTGGATGCACACAGCCAGGATTAAGCAAGCTGCTCATTAATGATATTTTACAGTTTCCTGGCTTAGATTCCTCGACAGAGCTGACTGTCCAAACTGCCCTGGAAAAGTTCTAGGTCTGATCCCAGAGATGGAGAGGATGTAGAGCTGTTCCTGTTTTCCTAGGTGCAGCGTGCCCTGCCAGCTTTGGGAAGATAAATGATCCCCCTCAGTGGAGCTGCTTTGGGTCTGGTGGGGCTTGTGGCTTGGTCTGTAGTAACACTGCTGCTGTTGTTTGGGTTTTGGAGCCCTGCCTGGCACTACAGACAGAATAACGAGTGATCAAGAAGTAGCACTGGAACAGTAATGCAAACTGCAATAAATACAGAGATGCATTATTAATGGGACATTAAAACCAAAAGGGCAAGTCGAGCAAATTGTATGCTGGCAGCACAACAGCTCTGCAGAAAAATCCCAGGGCTGCCCCATGAAAAAAAAAAATCAATGCTCTGTGCAACATTTCGATACAGGGTTCTTCTGCTTTCTGTTATACTGTATTTGTTCTGCTTGGGAGCCTGGGTTATTTCTGGAAGATGCAGAATTTGAGATGCATTTTAGCCCCAGTAGCCTCCTGAGTGTAAATAAGGCTAGAGCAATGCCCTCAGCCTGCCACAGAAATTAACTGTGACTTAATGGATCTTTAATTTTGGGTTAAGCTACAGAACTGGATTTTACAGGAGTGGAAAGACCATAGAGTCTGAATTACTGCTTTTGCAAACCTCAGGCAGGAGTTTGAGGCTGGACCCAGACTGGTACCAAGAGGGGCAGCAGCAGGAAGGGCCCATTTCATCCCCTCTTTGCATAAACATCAGCACTAGGGAAAAAATTATATAATTTTACTGTAACTGAAGCTCCGGCAGAAGCTTTTGGCTTTGCCTCATGTTTTGGGGCTGGTCCAGAGCTCTGGGGAGGAAAGAGCTGCTGAAACAGCTCTTTTAAGGTGCTGATGCTTCTACACCTCCACCCACCATGCTGCAGATCTGCCCAGTTATCTCTGGTACAGCCAGATCATGACAAACTCACCTTCCTCCATCAGAGGCTGAGGTCATGCCCATGGATGTGCTCCAGCTGAACAGGCCAGCAGCAACTGGGTGACACAAAGCATGTGGTGGGAGCACAAAGAGGATCTACCCCTGTACCTTCACCACAGGCTCTCATTTACCCAACTCTTTGCCACCAAGTGGCTTCAGGTCTCTGTGTTGGCCCCTTGAAGCCAAGTCCTCCCCAGACAGTGCTTTTGCAGTCTCTCTCTCAGTGTTACCTTCCACTTGCAGAGGTTTCATAGGTGTGGCTTTGCACGAACAGCTCTTGCAGCTCAATCTCCAGCCAGGTCAAACTTAACCATGTCCAGCCTAACTGCATTTCCCCGCTGTATTCCCAGCACCCCAGTTTCCCAAGAGCCTCGCCCTTGCTTGGTGGTGATAATCCTTTCCAGAAGGCCATGGCAGAGTTACCACTCCTGTGATTCATCTTGGCCTGTCCAAGCTGCTGCTGGGGCTGGTGCTCTGGGCAGAGGGTGAGTTGTGCCCCATGCTGCTCCCAGGGGATGGGTCACTGCTGCCTTCCCCTTGTGTTGCCCAAAATCTTTCGCCTCCCTTATCAACATTGAAACTCGTCCCTCTCTTCCTTTGTGTCAAATTCAAGGATCTGAAATTAGTTTGGCTTGTTTGGTTTTTCTTTTTTCTCTTTCCTGCCAACATCTGTCATGCCAAACTGTTTTCACACTATTACACAATGAGTCTGCTCATTCATTTTGGGGATTAAATGGGAGACCTGCATGGAGAGTGAATGACTGATGGCCTGTGCACCTGGTCAGGCCATGGAGTGTAAAGCCAGGCTGGGATTCATCCATTGCAGCTAATCCCAACATTACAGCCCTGGGGTCTGTGTTTCCCAGGGCCCCTGTTACTGTGACTCTAAATTGGCAGCCGGGCTTAATTCCACGCTGTCGTATGAAGCCGTGTGAGGCAAATGTTTTATCCTCCTGGGATTCATGGGTATTCTTTTAAAAGAAATGTTTAAAATGAATTATAGAATCATTTAGGTTGGAAAAGACCTTCAAGATCATTGAGTGCAACCCTTGACCTTCTCTATTTTTTCTCAGCTTAGATGACTCCTGTGGTGATAACACTCATGAATTTATATCATGTAGCACTGGGGACTCCAAGGTTTAATTCCTTGAAAACATTTGGGATTTTTTTTGGAAAGAAGTTTCATACTGTGATGGTTACTATTAAGGATGTCACCATAAGAACTCAGATCATTAAAGGCAGAAAATCAAGCAAACTCAAAAGATGTTACGTTTAAGAAATATTATGGTATCGTGTAGCCTCAGACTATGAATATCTGGCATCATTAATAATAAAAAGAAGCAAATACCTCATTTAATTAGTAGTGAAGATCTTGGAAGATTGAAAAGGTCAAATTTGAGTGAACAGAAGAACTAATGATCTGAGTTTCTGATAGGCAAATCAGAAAACCTCTTTTCAATGGAAAGATGGAAATCCAGATACCATAGGCTTTCAAAACACAAAAGATCAAACCATCAACTGGGTTTGTAGCCATGCGTATATGAGGTATATGAGGACTGTGTCCTGAGTCACTTTTGTGGCCAACAACCTCCTTGACAAAGAGGTTTTGCCACCTAGTGCCTTCCTAAGCCACCCCACGCTGTCCACCACTCTTCTGGCTTGGTGGGAGCTGCCAGGAAGGTGCCTTTCCCAGGTAAGGATTACTTTTTTTCCTGCTTGGAAAATCTGCTGCTAAAGATGTGAATGGCAAATGCTGGCTCATCGTGGTGAAGAAGGTCAATGTCCATCCTCTCCAGACTCCCCTGCACTTGCTGGGTCAGCCTGGCTCCCCCAGCCCTCAAAAAGTGGCTGGGCCTTTGAACCCAGTGTGAGGTGAGAGAGTTAATTATCACTTTCTAGAACAATATGCGAGACCCAGAGGTGAGGTTTTACTGGGATAGATCAACACGTGGAATTTACCTTGGTAACATCAGAGAGGGCTGGTAGTCAACACAGCTCTCCATGGCATCGGCCAGAGAGGGGACAGCAAAGGCTGGAGAATCCCAGCTGAGGCGTCCTGAATTCCCAATGCCCCTCAGTCCTGCTGCCCCTGTGCCTTCTTTAGTGTCCCCCTTGAACATCTCTGGCCGCATCCCCATCCTTCCTACCACCTCTCAGCATGTTACCCATGACCCATCACCCTCAGTGGTGCCTGTCTCCCATTTCTAGGCTGTGAGTCAACACATGCTGAGGATATCAAAGATGTGCAAATGATTGACCTGCTGCTGATTTGGCCCTCACTGCTTTTTATTAATTAAACCCTCAAACCTCCACTCCTTTGTCAGAGCTGTCTGAAATCACCTCCTAGGCCTAAAACATGCCGGGACTGGGGACAGGGCAGGGCTTGCAGAGGCTATTTTTGAAGACAAATCAAACTTAAAAAAAATTTAAAAAGGAAAGAGGCAATGAGGATGTGATACTGGCTTAATCCAGGGCTTAAATGCCAGTGCTGAGTTAGGGCACAGCATGGGTGGTGCTCAGCAGGAAGGAAGAAGGGGAAGCTGAAGAGCAGGAGAGTATCTTTAGAAAAGGGCTTTCAGCTCCCATTTCCTCACTGCTGGTCTGAATCCTGATACAAGCAGCTGTGTTAACCTTTTAATTATAATATAATATATATATATATTAGTTATTTATACATATATATGTATATTATTCAAAAAATATTCTTTCAGTTGTTCCTTAGGCAGGATTTCACCCTGCTAAACCCAGCTGCAGTGAGCAGGGGTTGATCAGAGCCAGCCAAACTCACCACCTTGCTTTGCAAGCAGTGTGTGCCAACTGAGCAGAGCAAAGGGCAGGAGAGCAGCATGGCTGGCCTCTCTGTGGAGGTGTGTGCAGGACAGCAGCACCCCAGTGCTGGTCACAACCTCACAGTGCCTGTGAGATGTGTGGCAGGATTCCTTGGAGAGGACTTCACAGTTTTAAATAAAACCTACTCCTTCCCAGCACAGCGCATGAAAAAGAATCCCAGAATCATGGAAAGATTTGGGTCGGAAGGGACCATTAAAGGTTACCTAGCCCAAATCCCACAATAAGCAGGGACATTCTCAACTAGGTCAGGCTGCTCAGAGCCCTGTCCCACCTGGCCTTGAATGTTTCTGAGGATAGGGCATCCACCACCTTTCTTGGCAACCTGCGCCAGGATTTTACCACCTTAATTGTAAAAAACTTCTTCCTTATATCTAATGTAAGTTGACCCTCTTTTAATTTAAAACAATTACCATTACCCCTTGTCCTATCAATGGGGACACTGCCAGTAGCTGACATTCAATTAACTATTGTATGCAAAGCTGACAACAAATTACAAATGAGCAGGCAGATTTTCTTCTCACTTCTCAGGAGCAGTGCCTAATTGCCCAGAGCTAGCACTTTACTTCCCCTTCCTATTCCAGCTGTTTACTTGCTCTCCATCATGCTGTGCTCCCATGTTTTGCTCCAGGCAGCAGGTAGGAGAGATAGGAAGCAGCTGAGAATTTCTCCAGGGACACTTTAAGATTGGATTCTGCCAGGTGCCAGCTCTGGAACATCAGGCAGTTTGCACTCAGGCTTAGGAATATAGTGAGAACAATGATGGGCTATTTGTACTGCACTGTGCTATTTTTAAAAGTCCTGCCCCTAAGCTGAGACACAAACCCTTTGTTATGGCTCTTAGAAGAGACACTGTGTTCTCGTGGATCCTTCCTCTTTTTAAAATTAATTCTTTTAAAATTCTCAGTGTGGCCCCTTTTTGTTAGCAAAAGCATAACAAGTTATCTCCAAACCATGGTCTAATTGTATGTATGAGTGTGTGTATATATATGTATGTCAATATACATATTTTTTGATGCATCACTTCAACTTTTCATGAAAGATTCAGATGCAAATAATATTCCTGAGGAAATCAGAATAGAAGCGTTGGACACAGCGATCCAGCTTTAAACAAACTGTGCACCTCTGAGCATGCATATAATTATGCATATAAATACAAATAAATAAAAAGCTTCCCAGTAATGAAGAAGNGGCAATGAGGATGTGATACTGGCTTAATCCAGGGCTTAAATGCCAGTGCTGAGTTAGGGCACAGCATGGGTGGTGCTCAGCAGGAAGGAAGAAGGGGAAGCTGAAGAGCAGGAGAGTATCTTTAGAAAAGGGCTTTCAGCTCCCATTTCCTCACTGCTGGTCTGAATCCTGATACAAGCAGCTGTGTTAACCTTTTAATTATAATATAATATATATATATATTAGTTATTTATACATATATATGTATATTATTCAAAAAATATTCTTTCAGTTGTTCCTTAGGCAGGATTTCACCCTGCTAAACCCAGCTGCAGTGAGCAGGGGTTGATCAGAGCCAGCCAAACTCACCACCTTGCTTTGCAAGCAGTGTGTGCCAACTGAGCAGAGCAAAGGGCAGGAGAGCAGCATGGCTGGCCTCTCTGTGGAGGTGTGTGCAGGACAGCAGCACCCCAGTGCTGGTCACACCCTCACAGTGCCTGTGAGATGTGTGGCAGGATTCCTTGGAGAGGACTTCACAGTTTTAAATAAAACCTACTCCTTCCCAGCACAGCGCATGAAAAAGAATCCCAGAATCATGGAAAGATTTGGGTCGGAAGGGACCATTAAAGGTTACCTAGCCCAAATCCCACAATAAGCAGGGACATTCTCAACTAGGTCAGGCTGCTCAGAGCCCTGTCCCACCTGGCCTTGAATGTTTCTGAGGATAGGGCATCCACCACCTTTCTTGGCAACCTGCGCCAGGATTTTACCACCTTAATTGTAAAAAACTTCTTCCTTATATCTAATGTAAGTTGACCCTCTTTTAATTTAAAACAATTACCATTACCCCTTGTCCTATCAATGGGGACACTGCCAGTAGCTGACATTCAATTAACTATTGTATGCAAAGCTGACAACAAATTACAAATGAGCAGGCAGATTTTCTTCTCACTTCTCAGGAGCAGTGCCTAATTGCCCAGAGCTAGCACTTTACTTCCCCTTCCTATTCCAGCTGTTTACTTGCTCTCCATCATGCTGTGCTCCCATGTTTTGCTCCAGGCAGCAGGTAGGAGAGATAGGAAGCAGCTGAGAATTTCTCCAGGGACACTTTAAGATTGGATTCTGCCAGGTGCCAGCTCTGGAACATCAGGCAGTTTGCACTCAGGCTTAGGAATATAGTGAGAACAATGATGGGCTATTTGTACTGCACTGTGCTATTTTTAAAAGTCCTGCCCCTAAGCTGAGACACAAACCCTTTGTTATGGCTCTTAGAAGAGACACTGTGTTCTCGTGGATCCTTCCTCTTTTTAAAATTAATTCTTTTAAAATTCTCAGTGTGGCCCCTTTTTGTTAGCAAAAGCATAACAAGTTATCTCCAAACCATGGTCTAATTGTATGTATGAGTGTGTGTATATATATGTATGTCAATATACATATTTTTTGATGCATCACTTCAACTTTTCATGAAAGATTCAGATGCAAATAATATTCCTGAGGAAATCAGAATAGAAGCGTTGGACACAGCGATCCAGCTTTAAACAAACTGTGCACCTCTGAGCATGCATATAATTATGCATATAAATACAAATAAATAAAAAGCTTCCCAGTAATGAAGAAGTTAATCACAGTGATTTCTTTGCAGAGCAATAACTCTATGCAAATAATCTTGAGATTTGCCTGAACACCTGTCAGCTCAATTGCTTTGACACTGTGTGCAACAAGACAGTTTATTCATGGTGCCTTTGCAAGTCTGGGAATGAGCAGTTGTGAAGCACTGAGACTGCTGTCCTCATGGCACTGCACATGTGGATGCCTTTACATCCAGTTTGGCTAAGGGGCGAAGGAGGAATTTCCTTGGAGAGGCTAATGCTGTGGCTTTCCTGGCTCTGCTAAGGATGGAAAACCAGAGCTGTGCATTGGAAAAGACATATCTGAGTGATGGAAAGCTATGGAAAATGTGATTCATGATGAGGTTTAAATGTTGCATCTGGAAAGTTTGGCTGGGTATGGAGAACAAGACGATCCAACCACCAAGAGAGGAGAGATAAAATTACCCAGAACATTTTTCCCAAACACTTATTTCGCTGAGAATTCAAAATCACCAGTTCTGGGTTAATGTTTAATTATTGGCTATCTATAAGGAAAGGCTCCTTCTCTGGTGTTTCTGCATGCAATGGAGAAACACACACCTGAAAAATCATGCAAAATTTCACCTAGGATATTCTGGCTTCCCTCCCCTGTTCCAGGTTTGATATGAAATGCCCAGCCCATGGCAGATGGGTGCACCATGGCAGCAACCTCTTACTTCCCCTGCAGCTCATTCATACTTTGGCCCAAGTGTCAGGTGAATGATTTCCCACATTCTCATTCCTTTCCCACACAGATTTTTTAACAGCTGCTGAGCACATGGAACTTGTTCATTGCTGTTTGAACATCCTCCACCCCAGCAACAGCACCAGGGCTCTCACCCAGACACTGCAAGCTTTGCCTTTGGAGGACGTTGGCAAGAAACAGCTTTACTCACATAAAAGGAAACCGTTTCACACGCAGCAACCATTAAACCAAGGAAATCCTTGCCACAAGATCTGTCAGTGGCGAAAATTCTGAAGGGGTTTAGAAGAGATTAGGCCAGTTCATAGAGGGCAGGGCCCTCAGGAACTCTGGTTACCTCCGCCTCTCTTCAGGAAATGCTTCCATCGCTTTTGGCCAAGGTCTGGGAAATAGTAACAGAGAAAGGAACACCCTCACCCTGCCCTGTTTCTTAGTGGTGCTGTTGGAAAGTTATACTGGGATATGGGCATTTTTGACTAGACCCAGTGTAGGTATTTTTCTGGTGTTGCCAGATGAAACCCTGTGTCTGAGCCAGTCGTGTGTGGCTGTTTGAAGCTGTGGTGAGGAGATATCAGGCTCCTGATTTTATGGTGGCATTTTACAATTGTTTGATACTGGCACAATTAACTGGTTCAGGGCAATAATATTTCACCCAATACACACCAACAAGAGTTTCCATTTTATAACACTGCACGTCATCTGCATGACAGTGGTGTCAGAGAGTTGCTCCTGCCACACCATAATCAAGCCAAATGCAGTCCCTGTGCCTTGCACCACCACAAAACCCCCAAATCTTTTAAGTCATGAGGTTGTTTCAGTATTTTCTTTATCTTTTCTAGTCTTTGGCCATTGGCACTGACAGTGTTGAAACACAAGGAACTGTATCTTTGCGCAGTGGTTTTGGCTCCCAAATTGCTACAGCTCTGGGGGAAGATGAGCTTTCAGAAGGATGTCTCTGTGCTGTAATGCACTGCCTTGGTTTCCCTTTCTGTTTCTGGGGAATGTGACCATGCTACAGACCCTTGTAGCCAGCCATAGGGTTTTCTGGTTTTCTGAACCTGCCCCTCTGATTTTGCCTTGCCCCAGGTTTCAGTGCAGCCTGTTATTCCGCTGACTTCTTTGTCCAGATTGCTGGGTTGGGAGATAAGAGCCCCAGAGTTTCTGCCCAGTGGTCCTCACAGCTTCTCTTTTTCATCACCTTAATCTCCTTTCTGGCAAGTTTAGCTACTCAGAAATGCCATTGCCATAGTTAGTCCTGGCTTGAGGCAGGAGGTGGAACAAATGGTCTCTCCCTTTCCTTCAGTCTGAACTATTATCCCTCCTGTTTAGGTTTCATGGTTGGGGTGCTGGGTTATTCCTTGCAGTGGAGAGCTGAATTTAGAGTAAGCACTATGTGATGATCCTCCCTGCTGGATCCACCAGCATCCAGTGCAGTGCAGGTGATTCTGGAGGTGCTTCCCCCTACATCCCCTTCTTAAAGGCCATAAAGGTGCTTTAGGCTTCAGGTCTGACCCTCACCACGTAACTGTGCCATCAGGCTGTTGGCAGTGTACAAAGCAGGGTGGTTTTTGCTCCAGCAAGTGCCCTGGTGGAGCCAGGTGAGGGCTGTGCAGAGTTATAGGCTGGTGCTAAGGCTGCTGACTCTGTGGCTGCTGGCAACACCTCTAGCAAGCTTCCCCTCAGAAACAAGGAAACCAAACCCAGCCAGGCTGGAATCTAAGGCAGCATGGTGGAAAAAGCTGTTTTCAAATTCAGCTCATTAAATTCCCAGCACATATGTATGCTCCAGCACAGCTGGGCTTAACAAAACCATAAATTTACACCATCTGATATCTGGCCATAAAAAATGATTAATTGATGACTGAATGAATTATTTTGCTCTTTCATCCTATCTGGACTCTGATCTACATTAACTAAACCAGTCAGTGCAACTTTTCTAAATTGATTTTAAATTGACCTAATTAAAGCAGTAAGAGTACATAATGGAGATGTACTTAACCCAATTTAACCCTTCCTTAAATCAATTACACTAGAATTCAATAATTTGCAGGCAGAAGCTAAGACAGTTTAAGAAAGAGTTGGGACAAGTTAAGAATCCTTGTAGTGCAGGTACACTGTAGACCTCAGAGGAATGGGGAACACGGTGGTGCAAATTACCCATGGCTGTAGCTGCAAATATCACCTGAGCTTCCCATCTGAGTTAGTCCAGATTCAGATCACCCCATTTCTTCTGCTGCTCTTTCATTACCATTAAAGTGGTCTTTAGCACTTTTATGAAGGGCTTGCTTTTCTCTTCTCCCTGGTATGTCAACTTTCTTATCATTTTGAGCAATGCTGCCATCCCTGACTAGTAATTGGTGTTGTTAAAATAATCAGTAAAGTCAAAATTATCATTACATGGCAGTGAGTAGGCTGGATAGGATAGTGCCCTCCAAACCACCAAGACATCATTAATTAGGGTTTAATAGGCACATTTGCTGAGGGATGCATCTGACTTACAGAAGATTAGGTTGGAGGGATAGGGAAATCCTTGTTGTGTTGCTCTACCCCTCTGGAAGTGGCAACTCTCACTCATCGCCTCCTCGTTCCTTTGATGAACTGAATTCTTCTCCAACTGATCAATAAAGGCACCACCTCCAGTTACCTCCTGGCCTCTTTCCAGCCAAGTATCAGCTCTCTCTTCCAGAAATCAGGAAGCTAAACATAAACCCAAATGAGGGGGAGCAGTAGAAAAGTAAGCAAGAATTTACTAAGAAGCCAAGCATGTGGAGATAAAGTCCCAGGAGAAATAGAAACAGGCAATGAGTGAGGAGGAGATGGGAACAGCCACTGGGACACTCCATATGGACACCAAACAGACAAATATCTGCTGCTGCTCTGGGCAGGAAAGCACCTGGGCAGAAACCACAGCCAGCACAAGCCTGCAGACCATGCCTGTGGTGATGAACCAGAGGTATGGCAGGCAGAGCATCTCCAGGTGCAGAGAGGAAACCTCATCCTTGTGAAACCACGTGGGAAGAGATCACCTGGGAGACATCATTAAGGGAGGATAAGAGTCAGCAGAGCCTTTTACAGACCCAGTACTGTTAGGGAGATGAGGGTATGTGTCTGTGCTGTTATCTGAAGCAGTGCCAGGTGACTGTGCAGTCAGTTGAACAAGGTCCTGCTACAGGGAAAGCAGGTTCTGGTGAAGGTATTTTTTTGTTCATGAAAGAAGGGAACTGATGGACAAGAAGGCGGCAGTGAGTTACCGCTGCTATGATAGTCCCAGAAATGCTGCCTGGGAAAGGGGGATTTAAGGAGCAAGGTGTTTGCTACAAGTCTGGTTGCTCAATACACCTGGCTGGCAGCCAAAGCATGGAAGGAGGAAGTAAACACTTTCTGATTCACCTGTGTGCTGAGTCCATTGTACAGCGTGATACCAAGCAGGTTGAAGGCCAGCAGAAGACATGTCCAGAAAGCTGCTGGCAGTGGGGCCAGGTGTGCACGGTGGTCTGAGCAGAGCTGGGTGCACTGTGCAGGCTGGAAGCAGCATGATTAATGTAGGACATGGCAGTCAAACCAGAGAGATGCTGCCAAGCTGCGAGGAGAAAGAAAATCACGTCAGGAAGGTGAGATTTTTTGTTCCAGTTGTGTACTGAAATCTTCTCATATATTCTTCCAGTGCCCACAGAGACAAAAAGTAGCTGTAGATGAGTCAAAATTGAACATCAGAGAGCTGCATGTGCCCTACCTGGCAGGTCTGAACAAAGTAAACTCTATCCTTAAAGATAAGGCTTATTTCTGAATTATTTTTATTACCATAGAAGCCACAATAACTATTGGGGAGCAACTGTATTTCACAAGGACCACCACTGATGCCTAGGGATGCCACATCTTGCCCTCAAAATGGGGAACAGAGCAGGATCTGGCCACTTGTATGCAGAGCATCAGGTAAAAGCAAGTGTAAAACAATGACATGATTGTTGGCATTAGATGACAAACCGGTCTCCCAGCTAAGTCTTGTTGTTGCAGATATTTTTGGCAGTGTCATTTTTCTCAATTTGCTACAGGGTGGCTGGAGACATGTCACTTAAAGGAACACGTGCAATACCATTTTTGGTGTGTTACTGATAATAAAGGGTCATAAAATTTTTAAGCTTTGTTGTTTTTTTTTTTTCCTTAGATGACCTCTGTTTAATGAAAGCCAACGGCAGATTTACTGCAAAAGAAATTGTAGTTATTAGAAGTTAAAAAGAAAACAGAGTAGTGCTCTCAGGTGTGAAAACAAGACCTATACCAATAGCCATTGTCTTTATCCAGCCCTTCCTGGGGGGGTTATGAAGCTGGTGCTGAGAAGTTTTCATGGTTTGAGACTTCTGAGACTTTAGTGGAAGTTCTCTTTGTCCCAGCTTCATCCTCAGTAAAGGATGGGATGACACGAGCAATGTCAAACTGTGTCATTTGCAAAGACTGGAAGCGCTAAGTTGTTACACTGAATTAGATGATATCTTCACCAGACCTTTTATAAGAGTTGCTGCTGTATTAAAACTCCACTTTTTTTTAGTAGGGATAAGTAAAGGTGGCTGATAAGTAAACTGAGCTCTGTCTTCTTACCACTAATTAAATAGTTGCAATATTCATTGAAAGAAAGCCAAATACTTCATTTTCCAAGAAAGTTATCCATCTTACTCTTCATATCTTTCACCAGAAGCAAGAAACACCTTCCCCAACGCAAGGTGATTAGCAGTATATAGACGTGAATATAATTACTAGAGAATACAATTACTTTATCAGTGACCTTTATAAATCTAATCTGATTTAAATAGCTGTATTCCATGGTTCTTCTGTGTGGTTTGCAAACCGGTAACTCCCTATGAACTCACATTAATTTTTACATCTCTGCTTGCTGCTGCTGAAGAAAAAAAAGCTGTGATAAGGTGACTCACTGCCAGACTCATGCATGAGCCATCTGCAACATCAGATTTTTCATCTCCAGTTCTGCAGATCCCTGTTCTGTAATGACTAATTAAATGAGGTTGTTTTTTTCTTTTCCCCAGTTTTCCATTCAAGTCTTTCAATACTGTTCAACCTTGCTCAAAGCTTAAGCCAAGGTCTGTGTATCTGCTTGCCTGACCTTGTTTATCTGAAATTCGATGCTGGTTTCCCTTGAGGTTTATCTGACCCACCCTCCATCCCTCCCACAGTGATGTGGGATATTTGAGCCAGGCCTTCTGGGGTTCCTTTGGCAGCAGCCAAGAGTAGTAGGCATGTTTAAGGTGGGATTGACTCTCCTTCATGTAGCAAGGTCTGCAGCAGGGTGATAAGACCCCACACTATTATTAGGATCCCCACAATCATATAAATTGCATCAAACATCTCTTAAAATCAAGGGGGACATTTGCAATGAATTTTATAATGTCTTTTCATTACTGGCTATGGCAGACATGTTTGTCAACATAACCACAGTGAATGCAATGTGTTGAGGGACAGCAAATGCTCTGGGAGCGTGTCCCACCAATATTTCACTCAAAATAACTCACAGAAAACATATTTTCTTTTAAAGACTGAGCTTGGCCCCAATGGCTACAGTGGTGGTGAATGTCTTTAGTGCTTGCTGTTCGTTATGGAACAGAAAATTGGGATAAAAAGCGATTCTGGATTTCCCCTGAAGCCACTTCACCCTTGTGCTTGTTAATACATGGCTTTCTCTCTAATGCTTTTAGACTAGTAAACTTCAGAACAGTAGTATTTAATAGTGACATAAGTGCACTTCCATTGGGGAAGAGAAATAAACTATAATGATGTCAGGATGTTTATACTAAAATATTTGTGGCTTTCCTGGTAGGATGCCTCTGTGAAAGAAAACCTCATGCAAACAGAAAAGTTCATACCCCTAATTAAAGCAGTAATAATCTTTACAAGGGATTATAACACCAAAGGGCAGGCTGACATCCCTTAAGTCCTACTGTTAAAGCTTGCTGCCTGTTGCCTTGCTTTCAGCTGTGCCAGAAAACTTCCTGACAAATGAACTGGAAGCACTTTCAGAGGCGTGACCGCGGTGTCATTCAGCCGCTCCGGCGCCTGTTGTGCTGCGCTACCGGCACCACCGCAGCGGTGCTGCCATGCCTTAGCTCTGCTCTGCTTGAAGTGTTCAACACCACCCTAGGCCTACAAAAGGCACTCTTTATAAAAACTAATTTTAGAGCTAAGAAAGGGCTCACTGGTCTCTAATCAGAGGAAGAAAACAAAACTGTAAAAGTGCATTTTAGCAACCAGTATCTCTTCCACATTAATATTTCCCACACATTTTGGAAAGACTTCTCTTTCTGCCACCATTCTCAGCAAACAGATTCCTGGCCACTTCAAGTAAGCTCAAAATAAAAAGGGGCTTGGATTGACCTCAGGTTGCATCCCAGAGAAGGAAATTTTTTGACTCAGCTCAGAGTGCCACAGAAGGAAGAGCCGCAGGCACTGTTGGAGAGACGGGAATTGCTGTTTGGATAGGAGGATAATGGGCAAAAAGGGAATATAGCAGGGAAACAGCAATGCTGGTGGAGGGGATGATACTGCAGCACTGCTAGGGGAAAAGGAAAAGCCAGGAAAAGCCCTGGTCCCTCTGTCACACTTGCTGCTGTGATGCAGGGCAGGGATGGGCAGCCCTTGGGGTACATTACTAGAGAGTCTGTGACATCCTTCTCTATCTGCAAGGCAGAGAGCTCTCAGCAAAGCAAGGCAATGTGAACTGCTGCCACATGCACCTGCTCCAGAGTATGTCAGTCCATCCTAAGTATTCCCCACATTCCTGTAGAACTGACGTCCTGTAGTTGTCAGCTCATGGAGATCTCATGTGCTACTACGCAAGGCTTAAAAATAATATTCAAGAGAGATGAATGACAGCTTTTTTTCTGATAACAAACAATGCAAAAACAACAAAACGCATTTCTGCTTGCGTTTTAAAACACAGCATGCTTCCCACAAATTATTTTGATGGTTTCTATCTCAGCCCACCTTTGAAAGCAAAGACTAAACCTGTAGTATTTTCTCTTGGTCTGGCCACAGAGCTGTATTTGCATTGCTGCTTCACTGAGGCAGCATCTAAATGCCCAGGACCTCACAGCCCTTAGCCACAATCTCTCAGCAACAAACCTTGCAGCAGAGGGTGTTCAAAAACAACACACATTCCAAAGATGCTTTTTTTAAAAACAGAAATAAAACCAAAAGGGAAACAAAAATTGAAAGAATAGACAATGCAAATTTAAGTCAAAGCAAAAACCAACAGATGGAACATCCAAAGCATGGAGAAGGTCCAAAGATGCCTCCAAGCAATCCTGCAACTGGGTTTTCAGGTTACATGCTTTTCCAGGAAGAATTCTTCATAAATCTGTTACAGCATCAAAACCACATAAGTCTGCTTCTCCATCTGAAATGCCACATCTTAAGCAAGTCATTTGGCAGCAGTGGGAAGGGTAAAACTGGCATGTGTTGGCTCAAGGCACTTGGTTCTGAATTGGCTCACCAGCCTAGCTGGCAAACAACGCTCCCCTCATCTTTCAGTGCTGATTTATCCTGGCGCAGGCACAACTCTGGCACAGCTTCAGTGTTTTTAGAGAGTGAGCATGATTTAACATTTGTACATTTCTAGGAAGAGCAGTTTCATTTCTGCTCTCAGGATATCTTCCACACACAGGAAGTGATGGTGGTCTTACTGCATGGAGAGGATGGCAGGTGAGTCTCCAAAGGGGGATCCTAGAAGCACAGCTGAGCCCCCAGCTCTAAACGCATACCTTGCCTCCTGCCTTTGAATTTTTAGGGCAAGGCATGGGCACCCACTGGTGCTTGCTGTAACATCTCCCCAGATTTACAGAGGAAAAAGTGGACGGACATTCTTTTCCCCAGAGCTGTTGAACCAAAATAATCTGGTTTAACAATGACTTAGAGTGGCCTGTCTTGATAAGTACTGCTCAAAATCAAACCTGAGCCTGAGAATGAGGGAAAAGAAACAAATAATGAAGAAGACGATTTGTGGAGAAGATGATCTCGTCATGCATGATCTACATATCTGACCCTATGATGGCAGCCAGGTAGGTCCCAGACCATGCTGGACTTGCTGGGCTTGGCACAGGTAGGGGAATGGAGACTTTTGCTGGGGCAAGTCTTTGAGATAATAGCCTTGTTTCTGGAGAAGAGGGATCACTTATGAGATTTCTATGGCTGGTATATGAGAAGTGCTCAGTGCTGCACCAATAACCCCATGCTCTCAGAGCTTGTGTCCTTCCCCTCTGGACACTGGAGAGCAGCCTCACATCTCAGGACATGAACAGGACTGTTCTGATTTGTCCCTCACACTGTCTCCATTTTGCCTTTTCTTTTTCAAGCCTTTTAATTGTTTTGTCCTGCTCTGATTCCTATTATGGCACAGTAAAACTGTGTGCTGTGCAGAGCATGCTATATTTAATTTGTTATACAGTTCAGAGAAGTAAAAGAAACTCTTCAATAACAGATCCTCAGCAGATCCTGAAAACCCTGCATAAACTCTTGACATGGCCAGGCACTATTTATTCACAATGTAACACAAAGCAGGACCCTGTCTGCCTGTGGCACATTGTCAAAATACGCTCTTCACTCTTTCTGCAGCTGAAAAAAGCCTTGATGGGTTCTGGTAATTGCTCTTGCATCTGTCAGGCAATGCTAAATCATCTCTTTCCTCCTCCTCATTACTCCTTTGGGTTTACAGAAAGCAGAGAAAATACAACACATGTCAACAGAAACAGACATGTTTGGGTGTGTTCAGTTGGTTGGAGGTCACCCTTCAGTGTCTCACATAAGCAAAAACCCCCTTCTTCACAAAGACACAAACCTTGATCTCAGGACATCTCCGGGAACCTGCCCTGCAGATGTACCTGCAGTTCAGCAGTTGTAGCATTGCTGCCCAGTTATGCATTATATGTCTTATGCCTAAACAGAGTTAACTTAGACTTTATATTAGGTAAAAGCATTTTTGAGAGAGCATACACTAACACAATCAACAGCTTGCACATCTGCTCAGTTTTCCAGATCTTATCACTGCCTCAAAAGAAGCCCTTCCAGCCCTGAAGCAGAGCTAATAAAGCATTTTCCTCTTCTACAACACCTTTATGTCCACATCAGTGTGACAGTGTTTGTGCAGGGCAGCTGTAGCCTCAGCGCAGTTCTCAGTTTTATCCGTTCCCTGTCTGTGGCAGCTCAGCTGTACTCACAGAAAGTTGCCATTCTGCTCCTCACTCTAAAGAAGTATCTTTTGCCTCTGGCTCGTCTGGAACACAGCTCAGGCAGCAGCAGTGCTCTTGGAGGCTGCCAAGAGGAAGGGACAGGAGGTTTCCTTCAACCACAGCCTCATTAGACTCTTCACTAATCCAATCACTGCAGATCTGGTTTACCTCAAGCAAAGCTGGTGTGAAGATTAGAGTGATAGTTTTCACACCAGTGCTTTTCAGCTGTTCCCAGCAGGGTCAATCAGTGAAGACACTGTTTCTGCCTTGTGAAGTTGGTACCCTAGACTGGCTGTGTTTTGTGTGTCTGAGCATGGGCATGGATGAACACAGGCTTGCCACAACTTAGCTGCAAGATACCAACCTATGACATCTAAATGTACACAGGAAAGGAAAGGATGAACATGAAAGTAAGGGATTTCTTGGGAGATCTGATTGTAGCCCTCCTGTGAGGAGGTCATTGAAAAGAAGGAGGCTGTCCTTGGGGTCCATGGTGGGAGGATGAAGAAACAATGGGTATCAGTTGAAACACAAGAGATTCTGATCAGATATAAGGAAAAGCTTTTCTACTGTGACAACAGTCAAGCAGTGGGGCAGCTTGCCCAAGGAGGTTGTGCAAACTCCATCCTTGGATATTTTCAAATCCCAGCTGGATAAGCTCTTCAGTAACTTTGTCTGACCTCAGAGCCAACCCTGATTTGAGGAGACAGGAGAAGAGACCTGAAATCCATTCTAACCCAAATTACCATATGTTTCTAATGTGCCTCTTTTCTCTGCAGAGTAGATTATCTACAAAATGGTAAACAACGTGCCTTGAAAGTTTCCTTAACTGATAAAGAATGGCACAAAACAGAGTGCGGTCTGTGGTGTGTCCACACTTCCTATTCAACAATTCTTTTTTTAAGTCCCTGCTTCATATATACCAAAGGTTACAGAGGATGTACTAAGCAAACAGAGTGATTAAAACCAATGTTGAAATTTAAACCAGCAGGCGATAAGTACTTACACTTCACTGTGAAGAAATCTGCTGATTTGCCTAAACCAAATTCAGGAACAAACAGATTTTTATTTTATTTAAAGATAACTGCTACAGAAACTACACAAGAATTAGTAATGTTCTAGAACAAGAAAGCTAAAATTCTCTTAAATACAAAAGAAAGCTTGCTAAACAAATCTACAGAGTGTTCTTTTTACTTGATATTTTAGATTGATTCAGTTTTCTACTTTAATGTGGACATTTCCAGGAAGGTCTGGGTCAAGGAAGAAAGAAGGAGAAAAAAGAAGCTAGAAAAGTCTTTTTGGCTCAGGTCGCTATGATCGTATGTAATATTTCTGGAAGTGGCAGACCACAGGTAGTCCTGTGGCCATGATACACTCCCTGGCCCGCTAAGCCACAGAGGAGGAGCTGTGACAACCTCCCAAAGCTGTTTGTCACAGTGGGCTGGATGCTTCTCTCCTCAAAGACTGCTTCACTCCATGTGCCCCTCTCTTAGATTTCTTAGAAAAACTCTTAGACATCTACAGTATCATAAAATGATTTAAGGTTATACTCGCTCTCTGTTACTAATGCTTTGTGGCATTAGGTAATTGCTTAATTGAGCTTTTAGACAAGCATTAATATATTTTTCTCTGCAAATGCATTATTAATATATACATTACAATCTCTGCTGTTAAGGCTTTGTACAATTATTAATAGACTTAAAACACTGAACTGCCTGAAAATATTTTCTGCTAGGAAAAAGAAACTCAGAAGGACATAAATCATACCTGATCAACCATCACTATAAATTAAGCATTTGTATTGATACTTCTACACTCCAACAGTCCTAAGCTTGTCTGCACCAGTTGAAATGGGAAGTATGAATATTTCTATTCTGTTTCACATTAATTCACAAAGCCAACTCAGATGGTTGAAGAATAACAAACTGCTTTGCATTCACCCCTTTAGACCAGTGACTTCTCCACCGTACAATGTCTCGTTTTTCTCCAGAGCAGCACACTACCTGTAACATCACTCCTCCCATCTAGGTTGTATTTAGGACTGCGCTGACAACTTGCATTCTCCCAGAAATGAGAGAGGCACTACACCTACAAGTGATAATTTGTTTTTAACGCTTCTGGGAAGAACACATTAAAGATTTTAATGATATTTTTTTTCTCAAAAGAGTAGGCAGTGCCAAAAATCCATGTGGGCTTAAATATAGTATTAAAAGCAGTGAATACAGTGAAAGGCAAAACAGAAAGGCAGTGCAAAATCCCTACGCAATTACTTAATGACCAGAAATAGTTTGGGGAGATTATAACAGCTGGATGATCTGGGGTTGGGAGGTAAAAATAATCCAAAATCTATAAAAACTGATATTGGCTTGGCTGAAAGCTCTACCCAGCCCAACAGTTTCAGACAGAGGTGGGTAAGGTCTGAGTAGGAAGACAGAAAGAACTGGGAAAACACGTTCTGTACTTCCCCAAAACGTCTTTCCAGCTCCAGCAACTTACAAGAAGGGAAGAACAAGAACTTGCTGAGTTAGGTCAAGTGTCTTTGATGATTTTCTAGCTGCTTTTTAAGCCCATGCAAAGTTTTGGTACCCACTATATCCTGAAGCAAAGACTTCTGGCTTAACTACAGACTGAATGAAGCACTATCTCCTCTTGTTTGTTTTGAACCTTCCAAGTTCTCCTTTCATTTGCTGTAACTCAGCTCTTGTGTCTGATAAGTCAGTGAACAGTCTGGATTCCTGGTCCTTATTTGTATCTCTGAAGATTTTACATAGACTTTGATATTATCTCTGCTTCCCTGCAGACTGAAGAAACCCAGCTGAGTCAACCATGATCCCTTTCGAAGCCCTCCTACTATTTCTGATAATTGTATTGATTTTTATTTAATCCATACGAGTTCTACCATACTATTTTTGAACTAGAACTGCACAGGCAATTAAA
Source organism: Irena cyanogastra (assembly GCA_013397155.1). Taxonomy (NCBI): domain Eukaryota; kingdom Metazoa; phylum Chordata; class Aves; order Passeriformes; family Irenidae; genus Irena; species Irena cyanogastra. Next base: position 772,534 of record VWZV01010764.1, read on the forward strand.
GATGCAGGTGCAAACAGGGATTTATAGAATGGCACTTTTTATCTCTATTTCTCTCTTAATAAATTTCAATAATAATCTTAACAGTTCTCAATTTCCATTCTGATCACTGCTGAGTTGATGTTCTCACAGAACCACCTTTCACAATGTCAAGGTTTTATTTTCACTGGTAAAAATCAACTTAAAGTTCCTCAGTATACACGTGAAATTCAGGATTGATTGGGTTTTTTTTCTCATATGTCAACCTTTCATATTTATCAGATTTAATTTCATCTGCCATTTCGCCACCGACTCTATTAGTAGCATAAAGTCATTCCGTTTTTCTCAGTTAGCCCTACCCTGAATACCTAATTATCAGCAACACATTTTGTAAATCACTACTGACCTCATATCCATCAGTTATTTGTTCAAGTTTCATATCCATCAGCAGCCTTGTTTTTTACTTCCCTTGTGGAGGAATCTTACTGATTACTTTTGGAAACCACCATAGACAGTTGATTGAATCTTCATGATCCTTGGTCTTCTTGACTTCTTCAAAGAAAACTTTCCTGAGACACTAATTTGCTTTAAAAAAAAAGCCATAATGACTTTCCCTAATGCGTTATCTTTTCTATGTGGCCACTAATTATTTTCTGTTCTTCAGCATAATTTCTACTTATTTGTCTATCAAGGAGATTGGGCTTCCAGGTCTACAGCTTCCAATACCTTCTCCAAAATCCTTTAAAAAATCTGGTGTCACATGAGCAACTCTCCAGATCCCTCTGACACCGAGGTAACTTTAAGTGAGGAGTCAGAGACAGCACTTAGTACCTGAACCACTTTGTCTCTGAGCTGCTTGACGACTCATGGTTGAACACCATCTGGTCTCAGCAGCTGGCTGCTGCTCACTTGTTAATGTGTTCTTTCATCTTTTATACTTGCACTGTAATCCAAGATATGTTTTCCTAATTATTCCCCTTAAAGAAGTTTCCCATTATTGGAGTTTACCCATGCTCATCTATCCCATTCACAAATGCAAAAATAAATTCAGCTTTTCTTTCATGACTGTATCTTCTCCAGATGTTTCTTCTGTATATGAAACAATCTATTTGCCTTACAGAGCTGTCAAACTCCAGCAGGGTCCCTGATCTGTTTTAGAAAGACTTGCTATTATTTCTTATAACTTTTGCAAGCTTACCTTGAAACTTCCTTCTGTATCCTTCTCATAGTTTTGTACTTAACCCATTAGAGGTTACAAGTCCTTTCTTTTACCCCCTTGAAATGTGTGTCTTGTTTTTATATTACTCCTCTGTTTTTGAAAAGAAAGCAGAACGCTACTGATTTTTTTTTTGTCATGGTGCTACAACGGTGTTGAAACCTAGGATGCTACAGTTCCTGCTACAGCGTGGGTCTTTGTCAATAATGTGACACTCTTTAGCACCAGGGATTGCTTTCCCTCTTCTGGCCTCCCAACAAGCAGTCACAGACACTTTCTAAAATGTTAGCTCCAGCCCTGCCCCCTCCTGTGACCTTTATCCAACTTAAGAGTTATTGAAGTCACTTATGATTGTGTTTTCTGCCTCTCAGGCTCTGATCTCCCTGTCTTGTTAGATGGACTGGTGATGCACTCCTAGTACTGCATTTTTCCTATTTATTTCTGAGACTTCAATCCACTGAGACCTTATTTATTAACAGAATTAACTGCTAATTGGAGAATCCTCTAAGCTTTCTTTAAAATGCAGCATCATTCATCCACTGTCATGCTTTGTCCTGCCTCAATAATACGTCACGTATCAAAACAGATTGTTCACTTTTCCTATCAGATTTCAAAACATGAACATAGTGCATCTTTGCTGCATCTTTGCTGCAGCTGCTTGCAAAGCCTGATTGTCTCCTGGCCAAAATCCAGTGTGACAGGTCCTGTGACACCCTTGTTCGTGCCTGGCTGTGCAGTCAGGGTCTTTATTTACATGTGGCTTCATCTGAGAGCCCAAACTAATGAATGGTTGCTTGCAATTATGGAGGAGGACTAAAGATAAAAGCTAATCCTCAATTGTGCCAACAGCTGAAATAACAGAGCAGGGAACATTTTGTTTCTGACTTGTATATGTTTTCTCTTGAATAATACCAAAAGTGATCAAGGATCTGCCGCGATTACAACTCAAACCATCAAACAGCGAGAGAAGCAATATCTCATCCAGTGTAGAAAACAAGAAGTGTAGTTTAACAGGAACTGTGAAGAAACAACTATTATAAGGATAGAAAACATATCTATGTTTATCTTGCACAAAATTTGAAAGCATCTAAACTATTCTGCTTCAGGGCATGTGCTCATCTATCCCTTACAGTGAAGGAACATTTATACACCGGTCAGAAAATGGTGGCTGTTTTCAGATCTCCTTGTGCAGCAGTTCTTCTCGCTGAACCATATCACTCCTTTTTAATTGAGAATAGCACCTCAGAGACAGTTTTATCCCACCTTCTTTAAGGGGAAGCTTTTCCCCTGTCTCTCCTGACACGGCCTCTGCAGTGTGTTATGCACTGTACTACCAGCACTAATAATTAGCAGCTGCTGTGCCTGGAATTGCTGATTGTTTTGCATCAATCATCTAGGTTAGGGAACGTTTTGTAGATACCATAGCAATAAGTCAGATATTAAAAAAAAAAAAAAAAAAAAATCCCAGCATCAGACAGACTGTAATGACTTAATCCATTTTCCTGCTTCATCAGCTTTCCCTCATCCGGCACCCAGGCTTCCTCGCTCTGCTCCAGCGGTTTTCCAGCTCTTTATTTGGTGGTTTAACTTGTGACTTCTAAGGCCATGGTCAGATGGGTTTGCAAGGTCGTTTCCCCTCCCTTGCAAGGAAAGCAGCCGCTTACGTGAGTCTACAACTAAATCAGACTTTTTTTCTTTTTTTTTTAAATACATTCTCTGGCGCTTCGGGTCACAAAAATGATGGTTGCCTAGAACAGCTGCGAAGAGGCCTTAAAGCCCTTACGCATCAAAGCTCCTGGGAGTATAAGGCACAATAAAACTAGCTAAAACGCTGTAGCTTGAGGGGATCGACCTCGTTTTTCCACAGAGGGCAAGTAAAGGGTCCGGCAGCGAGATGAAGAGGCGGCGGTCGTGAGTCTCTGGGCTGGGGGGCTGTGTATGCGTGTGGGAAAATCCCCAAACCCACGATTTATTGCGGGGGAAAAGAAGGCGAAGAAAGCGCTTATTTCTAACACCGCCGCCGCACAGAAATAGCGGAGCGGAGGGCGGCGGGGGCGCGGCCCTCCCGCATCCCCTCAGCGCGGGCGGCGCCCCCGCCCCG
>VWZV01010766.1:0-69326 GCA_013397155.1 Irena cyanogastra
TGGGAGGAAAAGCAGAGCCAACCACTGAAAACTGAGCTCTGGTGAGGACTGCTGCTCTCCCTGCCTCGGTGTGGGAACTCCTGAGCTTCCATTCTCTGTGGTGGCAGTATTTCTCCTCCCATCCAGCCAACCCAGAGACATGGGTAACAAGCAGGTGAGTTCTAAGTAACAAGAGCTCCCAAATAAGAAGTAACATGACAAAAGGAAATGGCCTCAAGTTGCACTAGGGAAGGCTTAGATTGGATTGTAGGAAAAATTTCTTCACTGAAAGGGTGGTCAGGCGCTGGAACAGGCTGCCCAGGGAAGTGCTGAGTGCCCATCCCTGGAGATACTTAAAAAATGTGTAGATGTGGTGTTTAGGGACTTGGTTGGGGGTGGCTTGGCAGTGCTGGAGCAGCAGTTGGGCTCAATGACCTTAGAAGACTTTTCCAACCTAAAGATCCTCTGGTTCCAAAAAACCTTGACCCCTCTAGCTCTAAGACAGCACCTGGATTTTGACAAAATGAGGCTGGTCATAGACACTGGAGGTCTCTGTCCCACAGGGAGAGGACAAGCCACTGTCACCTGCAGGGAGGGTCTTGTCCCCAGACAGCAGTCAGTGACTCCATCCATGCCTGGGGCTCTGTGTGCACCCTTGGGGCAGACACTTGCCCTCGTGTTTCCCTCTGGGGGTCCGGGAAGAGAACCAGGTCCATCCATCTGACAGCTCCAGGGCTTGCAGGCTTTGGGGCTTTGCAGTTGTAGTGCCTCGTCACAAGGTGGCAGGGACGTGACACTGCCTGGCACGCTTCTGCCTCAGATCCTTGCTGCTTTCTTTCTTATCCCATATGGATTTAGCAGCAATCTTCTGTCTTTTCTTTAAAACTGTCCTTGGGATAGTTAAAAGAGAGGGTAATTAGTTATTTCAAACCCTAAATATTTTACCTATTTGCACTCAAGAAAAAAGACAAAAAACTGTTTTGCATCCTTCTACCTGGAAGTCACTGTGACATGGGGAAGTGAGGAAGGGGCTGGCTTGAGTCAGCTTCTGCTGAGCCTCAGCTGTGGCTGCTGCTGCTCCCAGGTTAAACCCAAAAGCTGTCATGATCGAAAGGCCCTCTGTCCTGAGTCACAGAGACCATTGCTTCCTAAGTAACTGAAGATGGGAAATCATTCTTGCGGCTTCAAAAGAAAAACAAATACATACACAAATGTATGTGTGTGTCTATATACATACATTTCATTCAATGAAGAAGAAAATCTTAGAAATATTATGTTATCTCTGGCTTCCTAGAGAAGATCCTTAACTCTGGGCTTCTGAAACCAAATATCTGTGCATTTTTAGGACCATTTCCCTTCTTTTTATATGCCTCCCACAGTAATATTTTACTCTTCCACATGCCAAGAATTTTGTGATCTGGCTGCTCTGCTCTCTCAAGGGTGTTGCAGGCTGTGTAGCAGGGAGTGAAACCTTTGTTGCTGCTCATCAAACATTTTCATACAGAATTCCACCTGCAATGATAAAATTAGATTTGTGTTAATAAGCTGTTAATAACCACCTGGTAATTATTTACTTTATCGCTGGAGTCCCAGCTGATTGTTGTCTCCTTATGTTTGCTTGCCTGGCAGCCTTCAGGGACAGGGGATTTTCAGGTTTTTTAATCTGCAGTACATGCAGAGAGAGATTACTCAGCTGTCACTCTGCAGAAAACATCCTTCTCATGCAGCAGGAGGTATCCATAACAAATTGCTGACGCCCAAATTCAGCTCTGCACAAATGGATGTGCAGGATGCCTGCTGCTCCCCAAGTCAGAACCAGACCTCAGTGGAGCAGAGGCATTGGCACAGCAGAAGGAAATGAGCAGAAAATGACCCAACTAGAGCAGGTAGCATTAGAAAATAATTCTTTCTGAGCTGCTGTTCACCAGCAAATATTTCCCCATTTCCGCACAGTGCGTTGGCTCAAGAAGGGATTTTTTGTGGCTCAGCTGGGTGTGCTCCTGCTTCATACTGAGGCTCTGAGATTGACCTGAGGTTTGCCTTCCAATTTATTGGAATAGAGAGTAATCAGAAGTTTTCTCAGCTATCTAAACCACAGATCTGTGGAACCAAGTAAGCCTGAGCTCCTTCATGCTTGCTATGAACCTTGAGACGAGTGTGCATCATTGCAAGCTTGCAATTTATTTAAATATGCTAAGGAAACCAGCTTTTTGAGGTTCAAGGCAGGCTCTTAGTTGGGAAGGAGTGGGGGAGGGAATGAGGAAAATCCTTTCTTAATATGTGACAATCTGTGAACTCATCACTGCAAGACAGCATTAAGACTGAAAGTGTAATAAGATGTGGAGTGAAATGGAGACTGACAGGTCACAAGAGCATCCAATGTACAAGTGCAAAAATTTTGTTTTTCGCTTTGGTTTAACCTCAAAGTTGTAAGGAATTTGGGAATGAGATGGGAAAGGTCTTTTTATCTTCTAAAATGAAAGCTAGGTGAACCTCAAGATGAATTGGTTTCAGAAGAGCAGGTCAGGAGGCTTCATTTTGAAAATGTAGGCACTCTGCCTTTCAGTCATTGCATGCTCTTTTCTAACCAGGGGATTTGATATGGGCTTGTGCAGTGCTTCAACTGAGGTAAATCAATGTTTTCCAGTGAATGCAATTTCAGACTAAAAAGTTCCATTTCTCTTCAGCACGGCTTTATCATATTGAAGCGGAAAATGCAAAATAGCAAGGCCTGTCTAATTTCCTCAAATATTTCCAGTTGGGAGTTGGGTTAAACTGGTATGAGACTGAGCTCTTTCTGTCTCAGGAAAATACCTTTCGTCATCCTCTGAAGCTGGCTACATGCAGGAACAAGGAATTTGATGTGAAAGATCCATTCCTAATTGCCACTCCTCCTGTCCCCAAGTCCACACTGTCACTGTCCTCGTGGGCACCTCCTGGGTGCCTCTAGTTTTTCTCTTGTTTTGGCAACTTTTGGTGACATCAATGGTCTCAAGAGTCCCTAGGTTCAATTCAGGTGTAACATCAGAATGAACTTCCATGAGAAAATCCATCCCAGCTCTGAATCTCCTGCCAGGGAGCAGCCCCCAGATCTCACACAGGGCTCGTGGAGGTGATTCAAGGTGCTGGCAAAAGTACATTTGGGCAGAATGGCCCACCACACCTCCTGGAACAGCATCAAAGAAACTCGCTGGGAAAAGCAAAGATCTGCTAAAATCTCTGTCTTTTCTGATGTTTACTTTTTAGTTTTCAGCATGACAAATTTCTTAAATTGACTGTGGATTTCTCACCAGCCTAGACACACTGAGGTAATCCTGGAGGAAAATATGTCCTTTTACCAAATTCCAAAAATTTGCTGCCAGATGTCTGAGACCTGAACTTTATGTCAGAGCCTGTGTGATGTATTAGTCAGGACAATTGATTTATTCCTTGGAAACACTGTGCTAAGCTATCACCAGCCACATTTTACTCTGGTTCCTGGGAACCCTGCTTCTCTGGCTGCTCATGGCCATAGCAATTGGAAAACAGACTCTGTAGGAGAAAGAGCATCAAAGAATCCCCTCTGACAGTAAAAGAGAGAGGAAAAAGACATTCGATACAGAAAAGCAAGGAGCTATTCAGGGCCAGGCCTGAATCCAGTTTTGAGGGAGAAATTTTCCACTAGAAAACAGAGATAATCTAGGGCAAGAATAACAACAAAGTCCATAACATTATTTGCTTTGTTGCTTTCTGCCATAAGCCCTTTTTTGCTCCCACACTTGCCTCCCACCCACAATTTCACAAGTCTTGCAGGTACCAGCATAGCTGAGAATCCTGCTGGGAAGTTCAGTGCCCTGCACAGACAGACAGCTGTGCTGGGTGTGTTTATTTCCACAGAATAGCTTCTCAGTTTAACAAAGACAGCAAAATCAGAGAGAAAAACATATCGCATGCAGCCACCGTGTGTCTATATCACATCAAGGAGGATCTCATTGCTCTTTTCCTTTGGCAGTGTAGGTTTAGCCCATAGCTCTATTTTCACACTCCTAAAGCTATGTTAAAATCATCAAGGGGTCAGACACAAGCCTGCACTACTAAATTCACCTTTAAACACAGGCTGTCAGCTCTTCTGCGCTCCATAATGGTGGCAATAGCACCTCTAGCAGCAGCCCACTGTTTATGCATAATGCAAAAATGGGCATTAAAAAAAGAAGGCTCAGAAAATAAAACCACACTTTTTGTCAGAGATCATGTTGCCAAGTTCCAGCCTACAGCCATTTGCAGCTGAGGAATAAAGCTCCAACAATACAGTTTGTAATGAAAAAGCTGACAGACCTTCAATTTCAGCCACTCTTGTTCACCATATACTGAATGCACTAATGCATCTGGTGCATTTAGAGAAGGTGTTGCCATTTTTGTCCACATATTAAAAGAGGAAAGATGGGAGTTTGCAAGGCCTGGCTCAGCAGACCCCAGGCTTTAGGCAGCTGTAATTCACCATTCAGTGGATCACAGCAGCACAATGTTAAAACCATCTGGATGGGGCTGGAGTTTGGGATCCAGAGGTGGTGAGAGGGGTGGAGAGAGGGATCTATGTTGGGCAGCCTGATCTGGGCAGATTCACTCCCATCACAGCAGTGTCAGCATGAGCCTGGTTTAGAGTCACAGCTGCTGGAACATGGCCAAATTCTCTGTCCCTTGGAGGGTGTGTATGTCCTGGGCAGGCTGAATTGCTCTCTGTTGACATCCCCACATCCCTTAGGATTCCTCTGCCCCTGACACTTTGCTTTTCTTCCACCACTCCCCCTCGATGCTTTCAGATTTGCTCTGCAGCATCTCAGCTGAGTGCCCTTTGGAAGAGGCACAGGCTCCATACAGCAAACAAGCTTTGGAAGGGCTGTGAGGAACACAGGAATTCTGTGAATACAGGGAGAGCCAGCACAGCAGGAGACAGAACAGCTATGTCAGAGCCACCAGGCTGTGTTTTACCAAATCCTTGGCCTTCAAAGAGCTGCCATGCCCCAGGGGATCACAGGCTGCTCAGGCGCCGTGTGAGGAGTGTGGTGGGAATGGGAATGCTGACCTGAGCGATGCTCTGCTGCCCCTGCAAGCCAGGCAGGACCTCAAGCTTTTCAGAAGGGGCCCCAAAGTTAAATTAGTGTTTTGGCATGCTAAGTGGCAGTGATTAACTGCATAAATACTGGAGGGCAGCTCTCACATTTGTGCTTGGTTATGAGTACTGAACAAAGCTGCCTGGCTTCCTTAGGCTCACGTTATTTGAGGATGAGCCCAGCCAGGGTAAGATCACTGAACAGGCAGGGCAGGAATTCCACTTGAGGATTGATTGTGTTATTGAAGCTGGGCACGTTTTGTCCTTTCCTGCTTGGTTCTTCACAGCCCTTACAGGAGAAATGTTGCCTGTTTTCCACAGCTGGGGAAACTGAGGCACAGACATTTCGCAGCAAGATGACTTGGGTAGCTTCCATCCCAACATCAGGCCCACAGGCTGAAGCAGCTCTCCAGCAGCATGGCAAGTTCAGAAGTGCATGGAGCCAGTAGCACAAACGTGTGCTTAGCATCTCTGGTATGTAATAAGTGTTTTGTCCAAGTTTTTCTGCTGTTGCTGAATTAGTCGTCTTCTTTCCATTTTAATTAGAAATCCTGGTGGGAAAAGCTCTGCAGCAGTTCTGGTCACAGCTGGCTGGGCACCTGGCTTGGTGAGCTGGCTGAGGTCAGTACCTGCCTGCAAGCAGAGGCTGCCAAGGTTTTGCTGTGCAAGGTTTTGCCTTTTGTTTTTGGAGGCTCAGATCTTATCCAGACAGTACTTTGGCGAGTAAATGAAAGGCAAAATTGGAGGTTTTCTGGTTTGGGTGTTCTATGGGATTTCTAGCCTTCAGATGAGAAAATCTAATATCATGTTTATTGCAAAAAAACCCCACAAAATCTAACTTGATACTCTGTTCATTCACGTGGGACAATTGGTAAAGGCTCTGCTTTTACCCTGGGTGTTCCTGGCAGTGCTGCAGGTGAGGTGCTGGCTGTGCTCAGCTCTGTGGGACAGTCTGGCTGTGGTTCCTCAGCAGCTGAAGCGTGCAGAACTTGTGTTGCCTGACGCCTGCACAGCTCCATTGCTCTTTGAGGCTGTGGGTTTTGTCTTGTGTCTCCCCTCAGGCACCTTGGTGCTGTCACAGCTTAGTGCCTGCCATATGTCACAGCCTCGTGCCTGAAGGTGTGTTCAGAGACCTGAGGGTCTGTCCTGGTCAGTGCCTTGGGCACACAGGTGGATTTGGGGTGCTTTCATTCTGAGGAGCATGCTGGCACCCCCAACTAGTGTCAATTAAAATGCAAATATTTATTGACCTTCCTTACACAGTAAACAAACGTTCACCCAAGGACTCCTAAATTATACCAAACCTGTTGTGTTTGGTATAATTCTTGAGCAGTATTCCTGCTGCTAACAGGAGACCGGACCAAACCCAGCAAAAGAGTGTTTGCCCTACCAAAGGCTGCCAAGTGCTGCAGAGGCACAGAGCAGCAGTAAAACAGCTCTGGGCCTGCATATCTTCCTCCTCTCCTGCAACCAGAACATTTAGAAACCATTTCCTTCAAAAGAAGTGTGTATTTGACATAAGGAAAATTACTTCAGCCTCAGGTTAGCAAAATATTCATTTCATAAATTGAAGTATACACAAAACCCAGAGAGGTTCCTTTTTTTTGGCCTTAACTTTGAAGTTACCTGTTCAATGCAGTGCTTTACCAAAGGACCTCAGGCCTGCTTGCCTTCTGTTAAAAAAAGGAAAAGTGAAGAGGTCAAGCAACATGACCCAAAACCTGCCAATGGTTATCCACACTGCTGTGGGTTCAGCAGGCCTGAGGCTGCTTCCCCTCTGTTCTGGTGCCTTTTGTAGGAGGAAAGCCTATCTTGTAGCTAAAGGACACAAGGCTATACCTTGTCTTCAAACACAGGATTCTTGTGTCACACCCAGAACTGTTCACAGCAGCATTTGACACTTTAGTTTGGACCCCAGTGTGGTTTGAGGTCTGCAATAAATTAGAAGCTAGGTCTGTGGCTGCACAGCAGGTTTCACGGGAAAACATTTCCAAGTATTTTTACTCCCCTTCTGAAAACTTCCTTAGGAAGAAGCTACTGCTAATTTTAGTAGGTGAATGGTGTTACTTGGAGCATGGCCAAGAGGATTTTAATTTTCTAAACAGTACACCTTTAATTTTGCAAACTGAAATTCTGAGTAACAAAAAAAGCAATAGAATGGCTCTTCGGGAAATGATGATATATGATTCTGTTTGCTAAAGCAGCTCCATGCAGTCACTGCTTTCTTAATGCTCATTAAAAAAAAAAAATCAAATGTGTCACTTCCAAGCAGATCTAAGCAAAGGAGAATCATCTCCAGGTGAAGGCTAAAGTTCACCAGCCTTCTGAGTATACCATGGCTCGTGTATCCCTTTATCTCAATAATTATGTATGCTTTTGATATGGAAGATGAACTGAGCAGTTTGACTGAGTTCAGCTTGGAGATTTGGGATTTGTTTGAACTGCTCACCCTGAGTTCAGCCCTGGACTGCAAAGCTTTGTGGCTCTGGAGCAGATGCAGGGTGAGTGGTTAACAGGGAAGCTCCATGTGTATACCCCTGTGGTCAGCAGCCTCTCTGCCTCTAATCCATGCAGATACATCAAAAGCAAAATATTTTTGACAGTGACTCTCTGGAGGATAATAAGAGAAGAAGCAGTGGAGCTGTTTTTCCAGCCAGTGGATCTTGGCGTGGTTGCTGATGGGAAGAGAGGCACAGTTTCCTTTGCACTGTGTGGGAAATTGGGAGCATTGTCCTTCTCCTTTCTACCTTGGCAGAGGGAAAAGATGACATGTTGCTGTTTTGCTGTGGGAGATCCCCTTCAGTGCCAGGGATTTAATTTTTCAAGAGCTTATTAAAAGTGCCTGTGATTTACAGACATGGTTTCAATCATGACATTTGTGATGGGCAAATACTCTCTGAACAGACTTTGCCCTGTGACTTCCCATCCTCCAGTTGTCCCCAATCCCAGCTGCTTCCCAATCAGATCAAACCTGACCAGGCTTATCTGGTAGCACATGAAAAGATGTTTTTAAAAGGAACAATTTCAAGGCAGGGAAGTCAGAAGAAGCAGTCAGATGCCCTCTCATGCATTTGGATATTTAGATATTTGGACACTGTTGCCAACATTGGTGGCAAAGTGAGTGAACAAGCATTTAGAAAGCAAGGACCACGGTATTAATGCTCATGTCAGAGGTCATTGCACAAATGACTTAATCTGACACTGAAATAAGGGTTTGGAAATGTTGTCCAAATCCAAAAAAAACATGTACATTTGATGGGGTTTGGAGGGTATTTTTCCTTCAGGAAGCAGCATGTGGTAAGTGAGTTACTGACATGCCAGTAATTCAAAAGAGGAGAGTTTTGTATCCCTGCTGTGAAGCTGAATGACAACATAATACAGTTAGGAAGTGGAAAAGGGAGCCTCAGTCATGGGCCTCCTGCACCCTATATTTGGTAACGACAAGCAACACCAAAAAAGGAGTCATACATCAGGCAACCTTGAATTTCTCCTGTAGTCCTCAAAGTGGAATAAAAGCGAGTGAGTGAAAGATTTTAGCTGCAAATTGACTTCTCAGCTTTTGCCAGCCAAGCTTCTGGAAATGGATTTATTCTGGAAGAGATTAAAAGTAACTTTATACTTATTGGTTTTCAATATAATGAAAAATATGCACTTGTAAACCATTGGAAGAATAGAATTTCAAACCTTTTTTTTTTTTTTTTTTCAGAAAAGAAACCCCACCTGTTTCAACCAACTTTTCCAGGTAGGCATAAGTGCAGAGAAACACAAAGTGGGGGAGAGAAACCCCCAAGCAGTTAAACACTGGTTTTTGAAGCAAAAAGCTTTTAAAAGAAATACTTTCTTTTCTAAACTTTTCAACCCAGTTTATTTGATAAAAAATCAAAAGAGGTGTGAATTCTTGGTGCGAAACTCAGGCTCACAAGTAAGACAGGGATGAACTGCCCCTAAAGGCTCTGGCTCTGCTGTCACCCAAGCAGGATTGGGCAGACATTTCACTCCTTGCTCCAACCACCATGAAGGTGAACTTCAGCCCATCACTCATGTTATTACTGATAAAAGAGATGAGTTGTTGGAAGACATGGAACAGGAATTCACAGACTTCTCCCTGCACAGGGAATAGCTCAGTAACCTTGGTGTGAATGTACAATCACAGAATCTCAGAATCACAGAATATCTGGGGTGGAAGAGACCTTCAAGATCATAGAGTCCAACCCAGCCCTAACACAACCTCAACTAAACCAGTGCCACATCCAATCTTTTCTTAAACACATCCAGGGATGGTGACTCCACCACCTCCTTGGGCAAACCATTCCAGTACTTTATCATGCTTTCTGTAAAAAACCTTTTCCTAATATCCAACCTATATTTCCCTTGGTGCAGCTCGAGACTGTGTCCTGTGGTTCTGTCAGTGCTGCCTGGAGAAAGAGACCAACCCCACCTGGCTACAGCCACCTTTCAGGGAGTGTAGAGAGTGATGAGGTCACCCCTGAGTCTCCTTTTCTCCAGGCTGAGCACCCCCAGCTCCCTCAGTGGTTCCTCACAGGGTTTGTGTTCCCAGCCCCTCTCCAGCCTTGTTGCCTCCTCTGGACACACTCAAGCATCTCCACATCCTTCCCAAACTGAGGGTTCAGAACTGGACACAGCACTCGAGGTGTGGCCTCGCCAGTGCTGAGTACAGGGGCAGAATGACCTCCCTGCTCCTGCTGGCCACACTGTTCCTGATCCAGGCCAGGAGCCATTGGCCTTCTTGGCCACTTGGGCACACAGCTGGCTCATGTTCAGCTGGGTCATGTTCAGCTGGCTGAACAGTCCCCCCAGGTCCCTTTTTGTCTGGGCACTGTCCAGCCACACCATCCCCAGCCTGTAGCATTGCACGGGGTTATTGTTACAATCCATCATTTGGTTTCCAAAATACTGTATGCAAAGGAAACAGGGATGCAATGTGAGCCTCTTCACTGGGGCTGATGTTGGCTTTTATTCTGCCTCATACCTGGGAGAAAACAAAAATGAACAATAATGGTGTGGGTGAAACTCTGCTTTCCTGTGCAGGTCCTCCTTCTGACAGGCAGGGGCAGCACTGAGAAGCGGATTTCAGGACAAAAATATACTTTCTGATTTTTTTCAACAATTAAAATTCATGCAGATTTTTCCAAAATGTGTCATCTTAAATGAAAATCTCAACTTTTTGAGAGTGAGTTACCCTGCTTTATAAATATATATATATTTCAAAACCTCATTTTATATATATATATATAATTATTATTAACAAGTAGTCAAACCAGCAACCCTGAAAAATCATCAGCATTTACCAAATGGCAGCCAGCTACATCTCTGTGATTGCTACTGACATATGGGTTAGGACCCTCAGTTTCTCCCAGGGATCATGTTGTCTCATGGTATTTCTTGCCTACCCAGTCAGAGTAATGAAAACAGCATGAGGATAAGCTGTTAAGTGTTTGCCAGCCATCCAGTGTTATGGTTACTTGGAGCAATCTGGTACATATTCTTTGTGAATTATATTTCTCCCCATAAAGAGAGTTTGGTTAAGGCAAATAACTTTTTATTCCATTGTCAGCCCTATTCATCCATGTCTGATGTCAGCTGTCTTTGAAATTGAGAGTCTAATTTCTTATCAGCTTTGGTAAAAGGATCTTTTTCTTACATAGATTTATCAGAGCTGAGCAATGACTAACAGAAATCAAAACCCAAATGGTGACAGCATATAGGGCTCCAAGCCACAACTGTTTGTGGGCAATAATCCCAAACTTGTAACATCTGGAACCATGGATACCCATGTTCAGATACCCTGGTCCCACAGCCACGTGTGTGAGCCCCAGCCAGCAGCAAATCCACCTCCCAGGAAGGAGCACCCAGCAACCAACTGATCTTGGGCATCACAGGCTCAGGTGCCCCCAGTTACTGGAAACACCGACCTGGAGCATGGCCTTGGACATCCCCTGCTCCCTCTGACTGACAGTGCCTGTCTGAGACAAGACCAGAAAAGTGAAATCCAATGTTCCACTCACCCTGAAACTGAGTCCCAAGTGATTCCTGGGCACCTACTGCTCCACCTGGTGCTCCTTGCTGTATTACTGCCAAGGGGTATGTAGAATTTGTCTTTTCTTCTCTCAGTTCACAACTGTAATTTCAAGGCAATGAAATCACTTAAGCTTTTGGATGGATTTCTGCATTGCATTGTTTGAGGAAATAACAAAACCAAAGCATTGTTTCACTTTAAGACTTTCAAAATGAAGTTGTCCATTGCCATTGAAATGAAATATACATTTATTTCAAAATTTACCTCTGCTGTCATTTAGCTCCCTTCCATCCATGCCAAAATGTTCCGCTTGAACTTGATAACAACAACAACAACAACAACAACAACAACAACAACTATTATTATTATTATTATTATTATTATTATTATTATTATTATTATTATTATTATTATTATTATTATTATTATTATGTGTTTTGGGCATCCCAGACTGTGGATTAGGAGGGGAGTTGCTACTTGGGACTATTTCCTGCTGCAAAACTTCTCCTTTGGAAGACCCTCTGAGGATGCCATCAGCCAGCTGGCAGTCCTGGGCAATGTAATGCTGGTTCAGCATTTCTTTGGGGTCCAGATGCTGCCAACTTTAGCAGATAATGGTGCAGAATGTATCAAATTGGGATTTAAATGTGCTGTACACTGAAAATGAACCAAGCAACTGCTGTTTCCACCCCCAGAAGGCTGTAAACTTCACACTCCCACAAAAATAATTGTTACCTGGTTGTGGCTGTCATGTGCACAGAAGTGTTATCAAGTGCTCTGGTTTGTGCTGAGATAGAGTTAATTTTCTTCCTATTAGCTGTTTTGGGTTTAGTATGAGAATAATGCTGACAGCACACTGATGAAGCATCACTTTTTTCTCTTGGGTTTTATTCCTCTCTTTTTTTTATGTCCCCTTTTATTACTACTACTTCTACTACTGTAATTATTATTTTTACTACTATAATAATATTTTATTTTGATAATTCCAGTTTTTATCTCAGCCCATAGGTTCTGTCTTTTTCTGTCTCTCCCACTGGGGATGGGGAGTGAGGGGAGCAAGTGGCCATGTGGTTGCCAGCCGGGGCAAAACCAAGGGATCCAGAAATACTTGGCAACTTCAAGCATGACTGAATGGTTTTGCAAAACTCCTGGCATGTTTGTGCAGTTGTCCAGATGCAGTCCAGAGGGATTTGGACAAGCTCCAGAAGTGGCCCACAGGAATCTCATGAGATTTAACGAGACCAAGTGTTGGTGCTGCACCTGAGTCAGGGCAACCCCTGGTGCCAATCCAGGCTGGGGGCTGGACAGATGGAGAACATCACTGGGGAGAAGGACTTGGTGGAGGAGAGGCTGGATGTGCCCATGCCATGTGCATTAGGAGCACAGAAAGCCAAATGTGTTCTGGGCTGCACCAAAGCCCTGTGGACAGCAGATGAGGGAGGGGATTCTGCCCCTCTGCCTCATTCAGGTGGGACCCAACCTGCAGTGCTGCATCCAGATCTGGGGTCAAGCACAGGAAGGACATGGAGCTGTTGGAGTGAGGCCAGAAGCCACCAAGATGATCAGAGGGATGGAGCAGCTTTCCTTGAGAAAAGGCTGAGAGAACTGGGATTGTTCAATCAATCTATGAGGACTTAGAAGTCCTATGAGGAGCAGCTGAGGGAGCTGGGGGTGTTAAGCCTGGAGAAAAGAAGGCTTGGGGGAGACCTTATCACTCTCCACGACTCCCTGACAGAAGGCTGTAGTGAGCTGGGGGTGGCCTCTTCTGCCAAATAAGAAGAAATAGGACAAGGGTAAATGGTCTCAGATTGTACCAGGGGAGGTTTAGGTTAGTTATTAGGAAAAATTTCTTCACTGAAAGGGTTGTCAAGCACTAAAATTGGTGGCATCACCTTCCCTGGAGTTATTTAAAACGTGTGTAGATGCAGCACTTTGAGACAAGGTTCAGCAGTGGGCTTATCTGTGCTGAATTAGTGTTTGCTCTCAGTGGTCTTAAAGGTCTTTTCCAGCCTAAATGATTTTATGATGCTGTGCTCTGCTCTAAGCCAAAACTTATGCCAGGCAGCTCATAGTCAGCTTGAGCTCAAGGAGAAAATCTGTTTTGAAGGTCACACCCTAAAGTTACTGGCATGTCAGCCAGCCTGAGATACAAGAGTATCCTTTTTTTCCTTCACTTTTTTCTTGAATTCTCAGTGTTAACAATATTGTGACCAAGTAAGGCTACAACAGCAAGTAAATATCCCATCACAAATGAATCAGCTGCGCAGGGAATGGTGTGGGCAGTGGCAAGAGGGATTTGCTGTTTTGGAGGTGACAGGAGACTATTTTTTACTTCCCCTGACCATTTAAAGATGCCCTAGTTTGCTCTGCCCTGCAGCGCAGGCTCCGAATGCAGCTGCCTTCCCCAGTCCTTGCTGGGAGCAGGAGGGCAAAGCAGCCTTGAACAGCAGCTCAAGTTCTGGTGCCATTCAGACAGAGCCTGCCTGCCCAACCCGCCTGCTCTGGAGTGGTTTGGGCAGTCGGCCAGGCAGAGCTGCTGGTTCAGCTTTATTCTGTGAAATAAATGTGCTCTGGCACTGCAGCAACTGCCTTATCTGCTTGTAAGGACAGAATCCCCCAGGATCCAGCCTCCAGGCCCAGCTAGGATTATGCTCAGCAGGCAAAGGGAGCCAGTTGTGATGCTCGACACACCAGCTTTGTCTTTCTAAGTCCTGCTCACTTCAAAAGAGAGAATGTGACCAATCTCAGGAGAGAAAATTAGCCAAGGGAAGTAATCTTTTATCTGTCTTAATTAGGCATTAATAAAACCTGTCATTGACTCTCTTCTGCAGTTACCAGTCAGTCAATGGTATATAGTATTTCAGTCAATTTCTGCCCCTCAGGGTCACTGAAGGACTGCCCCCAGTCACACCAAAGGCAGTGAGAGCCAATTCTGTGACATCCATGGGATTCTGATGCTGTCATGTGTGCAAAGCATCTTCTGATTACACAGGCAGAAACATTGCCTACCAGTAAATTCCCCTGAGATCAATGGAAAGGTTTGCCTGCATCGTCCATGCACCAGAAACCAAATGACCCCACCTCTGTCTATAAACACAGACCTTGAACTCGGCCCATCCCACCCATGGGATGATTGGTCTCCTCCCTTGGGGAGGTAGGACTGGGACTGAGATTTTAAGGAGTTAAATGAAGGGTGAACATGTGAAAGGAAGAGCCAGAAGAGCCAGAGGACAGCTTCTGTCACATCAGTTCTGGCACTGGACAATTCCTCTGAGCTTTAAGCTCAGAGTGGAGGGGCAGATGGTGAGAAAACCATGAAAGCAAAGCACCCACAGACCTGGAGATGTATTCAGCTGCAGCTCCAGATCCAAAGGTATGTGGCCATTCCTGTGGTGGTTTTCTGCATGGTGCAGCACCTCAGCCTCTTCTGAACCAACTCAGGGAGGCAAAACTGAGTGTGCAGAAGGAGCTGGGGGGCTGTGATAGTGCTTTTCTCTTTGACCAGATGTGTACTCACCATTAAAAAAGCACATCAGATGTTTCTTGTTAGGCAATTCAGACAATACATAGACAAGTAAATAAATACAGAGAAAAACAAGGTTTAGGTGCTGCTTGAAAATGGTGAGTTTTGTACACTGTAATTTTTATGCAAAAGAATTTTTGCACATCCATATATAATCTGTATCCCATATATTAATCCATATACCAGTTGGATTAAACCATTATGTGATCTTGGGAAACAAAACTACTGTTTGGGAGGTATCAGCATGTGTGTGTGCCACATACAGAGCATTTGCAAAACACTAATTGGAATAGCTTTTCTGGCTTTGGTTTTGAGAACCACTGAGAGCCTGAAGAAGTTCAATCTCTTTAGTTTCCCACTCTGGCTATGAGGGGCAGAAGCAGCCTGGTCTGCAGGACAGAGCAGAAGCAGAGAGGGGCTGAAACTCATATATTTGCTGAGATTTTCAAACACTTCCCAGCAAGCACACCACTGAGCCTGGTGCTGGCTGCCTGGCATTTCTTCCTGCAGCCTCTCTTGCTGCCACATCTTGGATAACCCAGGTGTGATTCCAGGGGTCAGCATTCCTGGCAGATGACAGCACTTTAGATACATCCTAAAGTAATGGACTTCCTTTCATCTGCACAAAAGGGAGATTTCATCCAGCAACACAATGTAATTCCCTTCAAAACTGTGGCTAAAACCGCTTCTATCACTCTAAGCTGTTTGTTTAATTCTCCATATTACTTAATGTTCTGTTAAAATTCTCTCTTCTTAAATGCTTATTGAAGCAAACCAGAAGTGCATAAAACCAATGTAATTAGCAATACAAATAATTGCAACCCACAATTACTCCATTAATATGGAGAGAGGTGCAAATTGCACAGAAGCAACTTTGCCTACAGGTACAGAGCTGGTGCAGCACCATTAATGCTAATGGTACCACCAGGGACAGGGCCTCTTCTTGCTCCAACAGTGCTCACTTCATGAGAAGTATGTTCAGATTCTGCAGCAATTTTGTGGTCTTCTTATTATTTTTCATTATTTTTTTCCATAGTGGCTCAATTTTTTTACTATTATTTTTTAACCAAATCTAAGGCAGTGAAGCACCTGTAACATCCCGCCTTGACTTTCACACATCCTTCCCACCACTGCTTTGTACCAGCAGTGCCTCCAGGAGATAATCCCTCTCCCTTTTCCTCCTCTTGGAGAAGCAATCCCTTCTTGTCAACACTTCAAGCAGTGCTTTTCAGCTGTGGCAGCATCCAGTAGCTAAGCAACAAACAGCATCCCCAAACATGAAATCAAGGTGCAGGGGAAAAAATCCCTGCTGCACACATTATAGCACAATCCAGGGAAAATTGCTGCATCATGGACACTTCTGCTTTGTGCTGAAAAGGAATCAGCTGCCACATCTGGAAAATGACCCAGTGTCTGAAATGTCAGGGTGCTTGCCACCTCCTTTTGCAATAGCCATTGGCAGAGTTTTTGCTCTGGCTTGGTCCTCACAGACTGACTGAGGAATCATCTGGGCGTGCAGGGCTGGAAGCATCACCTTGATTCCCATCATTTGCAGGTAGCAGAGAAGGAAATTAGGACATGAGTGGAAATGCCTTATGCCCAGTGGGTTACCCCATCTTGGCAAAGCTTGGGAGAGGAGTGCAAGGCTGTGAGAGCCAGAGCTGAGACAGTGCCACAGCCCTGTAGATACTTGGGGACTATTGATCCCAAATACCAAAATATCCTATCCTATCCTATCCTATCCTATCCTATCCTATCCTATCCTATCCTATCCACCCTTTTCTGGAAAACATTACCAGTAGCTAAAAGTCTGTGTAATTACTGGTTCCATACTCACAGTCATGGTCTTTCTGGTTGGTGGTTGGAGAATTTTTTAGTTGTTTTTATTTTTTGACCCCTGCATTTAAAAAATGCTCTTCACACTGTTTGGCTAAAGCCAAGAGCCAACACCAACCTACTCAGCTGTGTCTTAAAACATCCTTTCACTTGTTTCTTTTTCTGCTCCCATTTTCTTTTCCTCTCCCACATACACTACTGTGACTGAATAATAAGAAGCACAATTTCCTTTTAATAGGGAAATGACTTTTAGTTGGCTCCTGAGTTATGGCCTAACACGTGTTTCATTATACAAGCCATAAAACCTTTCCATATATTGTACATTTTGTTTCAACAGACTTATTAATGAGAAAACAAAGTTCATCACAATAAAAGAGTAAAAGCAGCTAATGGGCACCTAATTCCTTGCATAACTGACTGGCTTGATAGCTCAGCAAGGCTACTCTAACAAGCAAATAATAAATGCATAATTAGTTGTTTCTGATCCCCAAATCAGGCTTGTTCAACCTATTTTAGAGAAGATATTCAGAATATTATTACTCTGAGCTGAAGCAAGGCTATGTAAGAAAAGAATCGGAGCTGAGAAACTTCCTGTGCTGTTATATTTAGAAATTCACTGGGTGTATATTATTGACTTCAGTCGCTGAACAGGATGACCAATACATCAGCAACATTTAAAGAGGATGCTCTGGGTCAACAAATACACTTCCCAGTCCACCAGGGATTGCTTGTTCAGGTGTAAACCTGAGCCTGACAGCAAAAACTTTTGGCAAGAAACATGCTTGGGATGGAGTCTGTTCAACAAAACACATTAAATACCAATGCCCATCCAGAAATAGAGAAAACCCATATGGAAGGCAGGGAGGAAGGGTTCACCTGGATGTTTACCCTACTCCTGCATGAAGGTCTTCCTGAATTTAGAGGCAGCAAATTCTCATTCCTTCAAATCATCTCCACAATCTCCTGGCCAGGACATTCACCTCAACACAACTGCTGCCTTCTTGAACCAACAGAGGAGTTCTGTCCCTTTGGGTACAATGAATACAAACAAAAAATGTTTGGAAAGCTTTTATTCACAGAGATATGTTGCTCTTACCTTCTAAAACACTGATGGTGATGATGATAATCTATAGTCTCATTCATGAGCCTCCAGGGTCATAGTAAAGATAGGCTGGCCTTTAGGGATGGAGATAATCTATACAGCTGTGTTGAATTCTGAAATTAATAATAACCATAGAGAAATTTCTGGCAACCTTACTGTGAGGATCCCACCGCATATGCAAGACCCTTGAGCTGCCCTTCCTTTAAGGTATTTTGTGGTTAAAAAGAAATTCAAAGCATTTTGTTGCCTTAAGTTATGGGTAGAGGAGGCTTCTGCTTATTTTTGGGCTCAGATTTGGCCCCAACCAGTTCATCAGTGGAGCTGTGCTGACTTCTACCAGTTTGTCATCTGGCTTCTGTGTAGAAAACTCTGAAGAAGCAACTATTTTCACTTTTTTCATCTTTATTTAAGGCTTTTTCATGTCCCTGGGAAGCTGCCATTCTTGAATTGCCTTGGTCCTCAGCAGAGAAATAAGCTCATCCCTCCCTTATCAAGGTGTGAAGTAGTTTCTTACAGCAGCTCTGTGGAAATCACAAATCCTCTGCATTGTCAAACTGTTTGGTTGACTGTGAGGTGATGGGCTGAGCAGTGTGGATGGCAGAGCCTGATGTTCTCCATGCCTTGTGCCAAACCACATTTCCTGCACCCCAGATCTGGCTGTTGCAGTCTCACATTGTTTTTCTGACACTTTGCAGCTCCACAGTCAAGAGAACTACTTAGAGTTAAAACAGAGAGGGTTTATCTGGAAAAATCACAGTGCAAAGATTCAATACGCAAAAATGGCTATTAGAAATATGTAACAGTGTTTGTTAATGTGCTCATACCATACTGAAGGATTATTTACTTATTTGCATTTTTGCTGTGCTCCTGTAGTTTGAGTCAAGCTGCTCTTTCTGTTCATGCACGTACCGGGCCCTTTGATTTCTATGGCATTGTGATTTCATTACTTTGTCCCTTGGAAACTTTTCCTGTTCTCTGCAGCTTAGCAACCTGAAGCCACCTGTATAACACGAACCTGTCTCAGGTATATAATTCTTTCCTCAAACCCCTCGTTCATTTTTAATTCATAATTTATTGGCTTTTTATGTGCAGATGCTGACTGCTCCTTTGGACTGGTCTGGAATTGGCTTTGCCTTTAGATTTTGCTGGAGAAGATATTCCTCAGGGGGTTTAATGAGCTTTCCATAGGCTCGTGACTCATGAAGTCAGACAGATGAAGCAGCTGAGGTGGGACCTGCACCACGTACAGCAGTTACAGGGCTGCCTTCTGGGCTGGGATGTTCAGCTTAGGAAAGGAGAATTGCCCTCAAATTGTCTCAGTGTCTACCAGGGACTGCAGAGTGATCCTGACTGGATTGCTCAATTCCCACACAGCTAAATTAGAGAGGATGGATCCCATTGAATGCACCATGGTGCTCTGTGATAGAAGCAAGATAATTAATTGTGGAGCCTTCAGTGCTGAAACACCTCTTTTCATGTCCTCATCGAGCCCTCAGCTGCATCACCAAAAACAAAGTAATGAGAGGTTAAGGCCAACAGAGTCCAACCTGCAGGTTTAAAATTACAGAACTAAGTCTTTCTTCTTCAAAGAAGATCTTAAACCTTCACAGGGGCTGCACAGGCAGAGGGGCAGGTCTGGCATGAGCAGCCACCATGCCTTAGTGCCAAGGTGGAAAAGAGGAACATCTTCCAATGAGGGCAAAAAAAATGGAATACTACATATCATAAAGTTCAGCTGCTTGTGCTTGAAAAATTGCTCTGGTGTTTTTAGGATTCCCTCTCCAAAAAATCAGCCTATTTTGACAGCAGTCGCTTTGATAATGGGATTTTTGGGAGGGGTGTGGGAATATTGGGCTGTGAGGATCCAGCCTCTTTTCCAGCCCACATTGCTCCTCAGCCTGGCGAGTTCTGTGCAGCTCTCTGTACAGCCATTTCCCTGGCTTTTCTCAATCATCAATAAAATCATAGCCTGCCTCCAGTAGTTCTGATACAGCTGCATGTCATGCTCCCCACAGCACTGCCCTGTCTCTCAGGAGCTGCTGTGGACAGGGTGACAGGTGAGGGAATTCTGCCTACAACAGGGTTTTCTTCTCTCTGATTTTGTCTTGCTGACCATTTTGCTGTCTTCTGAGGAGCGTGTGCAGGAGGTCAGAGGGGAAGTTGATGCTGATCTGGCTGGGAGAGTCACTGCTACTCCTTTCACCATGGTAACAAGGAGAAATTTGTACGCACTGGGGATGGGAAGGTCTGTAGTATTTTACCAGGGGCAGCGGAGGCTTTTCGTGGGAAAACTCTATGGTCAAGGTAATTGCCTTTTTGGTACGTCCCTGCAATTCCTTGCTCAGCAAAGGTAGGATCATGTTTCCCTCAGCAGGTGCAGGATTCTGTCAGTGCTGAAATAATAACTCAGAGAAAGCAGCTGCCCCTGTGGGATGGAGGACACCCCCTCCCTCCTTAATTTACGGTGTCCTGCATAGGACCACAATGGTCAGACCTTAATTACTGCCTGGTGGGGTTTTCTTGTTTCCAGTATGTTCATTCCTGTCTTACACACTTCCACTCCCCATTTCTTTCATAATTTTGAAATCTTCACATGTGGCTACAGCTCTCTGGCCACAGAGACCAAGGCACAACTTTCCCAGGCATTGTCCTGGGGAAGGCTGTGAGAAGATCAGAGAAAAGATTGATAAACAATTCTTATCTCCACTTGCTGCACCTGTTGTTGTGAACATGTGGAATGTGTTATGGAGATTTCTTTACCAAAGGGTGATTTCTTAATTGGCCACTGGTGATGGTGTTTGGATTCAATTGACCAATCTGGTCTGTCTGTATCGGACTGTCTGTAAGGATGATGAGTTTCTTAATAAGTATAGTATAATAAAAAAGTGATTGATTGATTGATTGGTTGATCAGCCTTCTGGAATCATGGAGCCAATGCTAATTATTACCCAGCTGGGAACATCATGCTATGACATTCACACACTGCTGGAGCAAGGTTTGCCACCTGGAAAGGCTGCAGGGCTGTGTGTCCGTGGGAACATCTGGAGTAGGAGGCTGCATGGTGGCCCAGGACCCCCTGTGCCAGAGACCTTCCCCTCAGAGGAGAGGGGGACGTTGCTCCCAGCACCTCTGGACTGGGATAGCTGGGAGCTTTTGGCTTGGAGAGCTGAAAGTGGGGCCAGGATGGAGGCAGCAGGTAAGTTCACAGCTGGGCACTGTTCTTTGGCTTTGCTTTCAGCACTAAAACATGGGGTAACCTCAGGAAGGAGAATTAAACACAACATAACAAATGTTGTGTGTTGATCATCCCACTGGACTGGTGCAGAACAAGGCACCAATGCCAGAACTTCCCCACAGTGCAATGCCAGCATAACCAGGGAGCATCACAGAAAGGCTGAGGTGCTGCTCCCACTGGGTTTGTGCCAGACCAGAAATCTCAGTTGAGTTTATAGTGCAATAAATCCCAGCTTCTTCAAATCATCCCCCTCCTACCCTTTTGGTGCAGTTTTGCTTCCCTGAGGTGCATCCTGCATGGTTCCCCTGGGCTGGGAAATAAGAGCATCCAGCTGCAAAGACTCATTAGCACAGACACCTTCTACCATTGAAAGTGTGCCATTGAGTGGGACAGGCTCTGTGCCCTGGGGAGAGCACTGCCAGGCAGTCAGGCGTGTGGTTTTATGAAAATTGGAGCTACAATTTGAAGCAGTTTAGGTTTTTACCACTCAGCTGTAACATCCCCTTTACAGCATTTGTCCTTTGGAGCTGGATGGAAATCGACTCTCCCCCTGGTTTGCAGCCATTCTTTTGTGTTGGCAGTGGCTCTAATTATGCACCAATTAACCTTAATTAAACCAATTCCTGTGTAACTCCACATGCAGGCAATGCGCTGAACAAATGACAAATATTGTCACTTTAAAGGCATAAACCCACATGAAATCCTTAACTGAAAAGTCAGATTGTAAATTGCTGCTGATTTTGAGCCCTTTGTTCTTAAAACGATTGAACAGGAGTAGTGGCCAAACACCCTGAATGCTCCCAAAAGCCTTGGCTGAATTAATTTTCTTAGCTGCTGAGGCCAAAATATGTTATTTGATCTAGGAAAAGGGAATGATGGAGCATCCTTAACTGTAACATTTGTTCTGGACGGTATCAGAATGGTGGGCCCAGGTAGAGACACCAAGTTCCCCTTCTGGAGGATGGGTGACTTTGTGCCAATTGCTGGATTATTTGGCGATTCTTGCTGCCATCTGCCTTGCTGTTTGTCCAGAAAATGCTCCCGAAAGCTGGGACTGTCCCTCGTGTTATGCCACGGAGCTGCAGTTTTGCAGGAGTGGGCTGCAGCTTGCACCCTGTAAGCAGCAATGCAGCCAACAGATGGTGCTCGCACACTCGGCTGCTCCAGGTTCCTTCTCAAAATGCCACACCAGCTTTCTGCAATTCGGGATGCAATTTTTATTATTCTCATTTTTAGGGAGCTGCTGCAAACAGCGAAGTTTTTACCTTAATTTCTCTGAGCCGAATAATTCTCTGGGACTGGCGGTGTGTGGGCAGAGTTCTTGCCAAAGGGGTTTCATCTCTCCAGTTTGGCCCTTTTACAAAGTTTGATGTAGAGGAAATAAGTTGGACTGTGAAAAATTCCAGGCTCTGCATCACTAATTTGTCCTCCAGTGGAAAAAAAAAAAAAAACAACAAAGACCTTGAGCAGTGCAGCAAGGGAAAAAATTAATATCTAGCACTGAATTCAGAATTTCCTGCTGTTTGTAAAATTTGTTTATTTGGGGTGTGTGGGGAGAAAGCATTTCAAATCCTTTAATATGTATTGACTTTCTGGTGGCTCAGCTTTGTGCTGCTGAATGGTTCCCTTTCTGCAGATAACCAAACAGGCTCTGGGCATAGAGCTTTGTGGGAAAATATTCTGCCTTGTGAATACAGCAAATAAAAGCAGAGCTAATTAAGCATGTAAATCATGCCCACATAAATTAGTTACTAACATGTTCCCTTGGCTGCTGGCACTGGCTGTGGTGGGGAGGGGGATTTGTGGGATCCCTGTGCCCGGGGATTTGTGGGATCCTTGTGCCCGGGGATTTGTGGGATCCTTGTGCCCGGGGATTTGTGGGATCTCTGTGCACGGGGATTTATGGGCTCCCTGTGCCTGGGGATTTATGGGATCCCTGTGCCTGGGGATTTGTGGGATCCCTGTGCCCAGGGATTTGTGGGATCCCTGTGCCTGTGCAAGGTGCCTGCTATGAGGAACTGTGTGGGAGACACGAATAGGGCACTGGGATGACCTTGGATGGTGGCTGGGAGCTGAGGGTGGCATGCAGGGTGGCAGCTGCTGGAGCAGCTCGAGCTAGGGCTGGGGACAAAGGTGACCCAACCAGCGCACGGCTCCGTTTACAAAGGGATGTGACCCCATCCATCACTGACTGAAGCAGATGGAAACACTTCTCTGGAATGTAATGGTTTGGGATTTAAATCCAGTAAAAGGATGTAGCTCTGGGTTAAAACACACTCCCAGGAGAAGGGACAGGAGCTGCCCCACTTGCTCCTTGCAGCCCAGGCTCAGCCCTGAGATGCCCAGCAGCTTTGGGGGCACTCGAGAGTGTTTGATGAGACTTTGTGGGAATGTTGAACATTTCACAGCAGGCATGGAAGCAAGCTGACTGCACAGTGGAGAAAACAGCCAGGGGTTGGCCTGTCTGGGTGCAGAACTCAGGATAAGTGGCCTGGTGTGATTAAGAGAGAAAGAGGAACGAAAAACCTTTTGGAAATGAGGTAACAAAAAATGTGTTGTGGCAGCTGGACAGGCCTGTGAAATCCCAGGCAAAATATAGATGGGCTAAAAATTGCTGCCATCCTCAGGGACAGTGCCGGTCCAAGATGTGCATGCAAAATTAAGATTTTTTCCCCAGGAGAATTTTTTTTTTTCTTCCAAGCTACCCATCAGCCTGCCCTGGTTGGCATCCCTGTACATCCCTGGCATGTGCAGGAGGGCCCAGGGGAGGTCCTGTGAGCTGCCCTGGCTCTCCATCTCCCACACATTCCCCAGAAACCCTGCACACACACAGCAAGACCTTGAAAAGCATCCGAGGGCATCCAACTTGCTTTTCATTACAGACAACAGAACGAGCACCTGGATGGATCCCAGGGCACCACATGGGTGGAAGCAGAAGGAAGAGCAGGCTCTGGGCTCCAGGGCCAGATGAAGGTTTGCTTCTGGAGAGCAAAGGTTGTGTGGGAAGCCACAGATAGCAGGCTACAAAATGCCAAATGCTGAGCTATTACAGTTTTTTTTTATTTTTTTATTAAGTATAAAATACAAATTGTCTTCACCTCTTGCAAGATCTGGGGCCATGAGGTTAAAGAGCACATTTTTTCACTCCCACCTGTTTGAAAGCAAGAGCCTGCAGGCATCTTCTGAGAGCTGGGTTCACTTTTCTGAATGCACTAAGCTGGCCTTTGCTGCACCAGGCCCAGGAATTGCCTGCTCACCAGGACTTGGGTCCAGGCTGTCTTCTGCAGCCAGTGCCATGCCCTCTTCTGCCTGGAAAGCACCTTCTTTGGCTCTGGCAGCAAACTCATGCTCCTTCTTGGAGCTGGGCCAAGGGGCAGCCACAAACAGGAGTGGCCCCAGCATGAAGGAGGAGGAGGAGGCTTGTGATGAAATGGTTGGGCCATTCCCCTGGCTGGCTTCAGTCTGTGCCGCCTGGACACTTCATTTGCTGCTTCACACCTTGCTGGCAGGGCAGGAGAGCTGGTGGCTCCTGCTAGGACATGCTGTGAGCACTGGGGGCAAGCTGCACTACAGCTGTGAGTCTAAAATTAATTCTTTCACCTTGTCTGCCATCAGTGAAGGATTTTTCTATGACAAACTCTTGGGTACTAATAGACTGTCTGGTAGCAGCAGAAGGAGCAGCAGAGCAATTTCCAGTAGCTCTGGGCAAATTCAGTTATATTAAAATTAAATAACCACAGAAGCTTGTTCACAAGTTTTTGCCAACTGAAGCTCAGAAGACACAAGGAAGAGACTCCCCAGAAGCTTCCTTCCACCACAGATCCCAGGAGAAGAGGATCCAGCTCTGCAGTGACAAGATCCATGGATCTGAATGGGGTTCAAACAGAGGCAAGTTCATTGCAAATCAAGTTGTCAGGCAGGTCCTCCAGTATTTCCTTCCCTCCCACAGGAGTCTCCACGCTGTCATTAATGCAGGTGGCTCAGCCCTTCCCACCTCCTGCTGAAGTCATTAAAGAAGAGCCAAACATGCCAGCATGGGTGTGTCACGCTCGCCCTGCGCCTCCTGGTGCCCTCAAAAAAAATTCCTGGTGCCTTCAGCAGAATTCTATGGATGAGCAGAGAAGAGGAGCCTGGGGAAGGTACTGACAGGCTCTTTGGTGTTGAGTCCCAGACTAGAGATCTGCAGCCCACAGCTGCCAGCTGAAGGAAACACCTGAGGAGCAAAGGTGTCCCCCAGGTGGACCTGCTCTTCACAGGTGGGTGGGAGCCATGCTCCTCTGGCTATGCTGAGACCTGGAATTCTCCTGCTCTGGAACAGATATTTCGGGTCACCTTGAGGAAGGTATTTAATCTCCCCGTGTTTCCATTCCCCAAGTGAAAGACAGAAAGAGCAGCACTGCCTTCCTTCCAGCAGAGTAAGTGTATTAAAGATTGTGAGGTGATGCTAGTCCTGGAAGGGCCTCATGGAAGAGATTCATTTGAATGCATTTGTTGTGCATTACTCACTCAGCCCTGAGTTTTAATCTCCTTCTCCTCTCCATCATTGTAACCTAAATTTCCTTGAGCTGTCTCACCAGAACTCAGTCCCAGTTTAATCCCTGCCTCGTTTGAGTGATTTCTCCAATTTCTCCTTTAGCAAATGATGAGGTTTATGCTAGCCCTCATCCCTCCTCTCAGTCTATCCCAGGAGAGCTGCAAAAGCTCCCTCCACAGGGAGCACCAGTGGTTTATCTGGGAGCTTGTGCAACCTCTCAGGATAATCCCTCTTCTGTTTTTCCAGTCTGGTGACGTGTGGCTCACAGCCTTTTCCAGACCTGCTGCACTGCCTCATGCAGGGGGGATTGGAGGGAACCTTTCCACCAAAGCATCAGCAGCCTGCGACTCCTCTTGGCTCCCTTGGGACCTTTTGGTCTGGGCAGAGGTGCCTGGGCACCCCTTGCTCATGCAGGTGGGAGCCCTGTGTTTCACAGGGGTGCAGCTGGCAAACTGGGCAAGCAGCATCATAGAATCAGGGAACGGGTTGGGTTGGGAGGGAGCTAAAAAATTGTTCTGTTTCAACCCCCATGGACAAGGACACCTTTCCCTACACCAGCTCTCTCAGAGCCCCATCCAGCCTGGCCTCAAACAATTCCAGGGGTGGAACATCCATAATTTCAGTGCCACGTTTGGATTCTTCTTGGTTTGTTAACTTCCAGCTTTTTGGACTCTTTTTTTTCCCAGCAGGATTATTTGATGCTCTATTATCAAACAAATCCTGGCTCACATAGGCAGAAATGTGCAGTAGGCATATAATTCCCAATTTATTAGCTTGGTTCATATGACGTTATGGAGAATTGATTGTAATGCTTAGTGGCATTAACAGTGCCTTCCTATCCTAACAGCAACATTTACTGCCAGGAGCACTATTTGTGCAGCAGTTGTGTTACACCACAAATAATTATATTACGTGCATTCAATTTGTATCATTACACATAATGCAACTGTGCCTGCTGCACTATCTCATACTTCATTAATGCTCGAGGCAGAACAGCCTCACATAAATACCCTCCTTGGCACTTCTCATTGGAAATTATATTCCACTTATTATTAAAGTGTAGATCAAAAATGACATATCCCGAATATTAAAAATACAGAAAGAAAAGCCACTGCTGTATTAATAAAGAACACCAAATAAAATTCATTACTCTGAAAATGTTCGCTCTACAAATTTAAGGAGAGGCTGTCAGGGTTGGTAAACCTCAAATATGATAAATCTTATTTTCCTGCATTTCTCTGCAAATTTCCAGCAATTCTGTGTGTCCTTGCCTTGATAAAAAGCACTAGCACAGGTTGCCTAGAGATGCTGTGCATGCTCCACCCCTGGAATTGTTCAAGGCCAGGCTAGATGGAACTCTGAGCAACTTGGTCTAGTGAAGGGTGTCCCTGCCCATGGCAGAGTGCTGGAACTGGATTATCTTTAAGGTCCCTTCCAACCCAAACCTTTCCATGATTCTATGAGAATGTCCCAGGTAGCCTTCCAAGAGAAGCAGATGGTAACAAATAATATAATGGGACATTTCACCACAGGAATGTTAAGTTTCTTTCACTTTGGAAGTCTTCTGGGTGGGATCTACTCCAGTAACAGAGCACAATACTTGTAATTTCATCAAAGCCACAAAGGCACTCTAGAGGGTTGGACACACATCTCCTAAAAAACTCAGCAATAAAAAAATGCACTTTGACACACATAGCCAGCCCTTGTTTGAGGAGGTCTCTCTCCTCATTAAAATAAATCTAGCAGGTGTCAAATTAAAGGGATTTTTTTAAGCATTTATGGGCACATTACATGACCTGTGCCATGCTGTGGGAAGGGATATCAAAGAGGTTATTTGTAAAACAAGATACCAGGAGGTCACTTGTCACCCCAACTTGTGGTGACAAACTGCAGTTTGTGTCAGCCACTGAACAGGGATATCAAAGTCTAACCCCAGTCAAGGATTAAAGGTCAAGTCCACTTAGCCTTGTGAGACAGCTGTACCTGGAACTTTTGGGACAATTCAGACAGCAGTGAGGTGGATTTAAATAAATTAAAGAACTTTTAGGCATTTCCAATGAGCAGGAGCATTTTCAACTTTCAGTACAGGATGAGGTGAGGAGGGCAGGATGTGGTTTGGAAATATTTGCACATATGATATTAAAGCACATATTCATATATGATATGAATCACCTTTTTGTGAGACAGATACAAAGGCACAAGACTTGGCCCATATCTAACTTAGGACATAGCTAAAAAATAGTGGAGATTTTTAACATACTTTTGAAGAACTCCCTAAATCTAATGGCAATTGAAAGGCAGATGAAGTAGCTATTTTATCTGGCAAGCTTCCATGCAAAATTTCCTGCTGATGCTGGCTCAGACAGATGGAGATTTGAGAGGAGGGGGAAGAACAAGGTGCCATAGGGCTTTATTGGATGAGCCTTGAAAAGTTTCTGCAAGCTTCTATTGCAAGGTTTATGAACCTTGTGCTCGTTAACTTCAGTTTTGCTCAGTGTTTTAACCCTGCTTTATCTCCTGTGGTCCAGATGACACATTTACACATCTTTAGAAAATTCAGTGGGATGCTCTTCAAACAACGTGTGACTCTGCACCAGCGAGGGCAGAAACTTGATGGTTTTACCTCAATATATAGAAGTTTTTCAATACTGCTATAGAAAGTGCTTTTCTGTGAAATGTCTACTTTGGTTAGATCATGCAAATTTAGTGCTGGCTGGTGCTTCTGTAAGATGAAGAGTAAGAGTAACTCATGAATGTTTCATCATTTGTCTCTGCACTGGTCAGAAATGGTAATTTGAGCTCTAAACTGTAGAAATTTAGCAAAAGGAGTTGGACACTCAGAGGATAAAAATAGAAAAAATAGAAAAGAAGGATTTTTTCCTTGCTAGTGCTGGTATGTAGACAAGTTGCCTAAAAAGTATGAAACTGGAATAATCTATTGAGGGCACATATTTGGGTTGTGCTGCTGAAGCAATTCTTGATTTGGAGTGCATTTAAAACTATAGTATTTTCTTTATTTACCCTTTTTCCCCTTCAGAGAAGAACTGAAAGCCCCATGTCACCCAAGATCTCTGGTGAAGTGTCACACAGAAGACAGCCATGGTCCTCATCCACCTCAGGCTTCATGTGCACCAGCATCTTCCCATCTCCCTCAGGACCTGATCACTGCCCTAGAAAGGCTGTGAAGGGGAAAGTGTCAGCAAAGGTGCATCAGCCTGGATTCTTCTTCATTTATCTTTTGCCTTTACCTTTTGTAATGTCCATAGCTAGCTGTCTTGCCCTCTTTCATGCAATTGGCCATCCCATGAAAGACTCCAAAAAATTCAAACCCAGTGTTCATTGAATCATGGAATCATGGAACGGTTTAGGTTGGAAGGGACCTTAAAGATCATCTTGTTCTGATCCCCTGCCATGGCCAGGAACACCTTCCACCAGACCAGGTTGCTCAGAGCCCCATTCAGCCTGGCCTTGAACACTTCCAGGGATGGGGCAGCCACAGCTTCTCTGGGCAACACCTGTGCCAGTGTTGTTTCTGTAACCAGTGTGCACCAATAATTTGCTCCCACCTTTCCCAAATACTAAGGGATCTGGGCTTGGGCCACATTATTTTGGGAGTGGGAAATGCCCTAATTTCTCTATGTTCTGGCCTAGCACTTGAAAAATTACTTTTTTCCCTGTACTGAGGAATTCAGGTGTTCTTTGCTTTTTTTTTTTTTTTTTTTTTAGGGAGATGGATGGAAATCGTGTCCTGCTGTTCACCCAACTCTGAAACTCATGGAAATATTTTACAGCTCCAAGAAAATGGATGGTTACAATTTTTAAAACTACCATTTCTCCAAATTCCCACCTGGTTCCTTGGTTCCTTTCTCTGGTGCATTCCTCCAGCACGAGGAGGGGGAGAGACCAGCCAGAAGCAAACAAAGCCCTTTTCCCAGCAGCTCAGATGCTGACTCTCCCTCTCTTTGGCACCTGGAGCAGGCTGTCTGCTCTGGACTGAAAGTTGTCTCATCAGATTCACATTTCAGCCTTGCCACCTGACATGTTATGACAAGTTTTAACTTTGGAGCAGCGGTGCATGGAAACATGTCACTGCTCTGGGAGCAGCACGGCACAGGCAGCCAGCTCCAGCTCCTGCTGCAGGGGTGTCAGCACCTCTGAGCCCCACACCCATCCCAGCCATGGCTCCTCAGGGGGGAACGACCTGGGATGCTTCAAATGGCCTAGGCAGACCTGAGGGAAATGTGTCACCTCCAACAAGTAAGAGACTGGGAGCTAAGAAGAGAAGCTGGGTGGCATTTTTCAAGAAACAGGTGCTGATAGTGTGCAGGACCAAGGCTGTCTAAGAACCCAAAAAGAGCACGTTGGAACTGGAACCTTCCCATTGGGATCAGCTGGTAACAAGGGCACGGGCTCTGCTGGTTTATCTGTGCCTATTGCTACTGGTGCTGGAGGGGAAATACAAGGTAATTCTGGAAAATGAGATGAGTCTACACTTCAGAGTAGCTGAGGACAGCTACACTTCAGCTGGGGAGAGCTAAGGAGTAGAAGCTGATGCAGATATCATGGTCTCAATGGCTTTTTCTGTATTTATCCCTTCACTGCCCTCTATCCATTTAGGCACACCTGAGGGACACCAAAAAAGGCTTTTGACAACAAGCTGTCTCTGCTTTCCCAGGTGCCCCGTGCATTGCTGTGGGCTTTTTGTGGATGTGCTGTGCTCTGAGGAGATGGTCACAGCTGGCAGAGCTGGTTCCTGGTGCTGCCAAGCACCCATCCATGCTGAGCCCATCCCACTCCTGCCATTGCTTCATCACAAAGAGGGACTGAGCAGGTGAAAGTAGCTCTTTAACCAGCTTGTGACTCCAGGGTGCACTTGGGAGATGACCCACCATGGTCCCTTCCAACCTTTCCCATTCTGTGGTTCTCTGCATTAATGAGCACTCAGTACTTCTGAAAACTTCCATTAATCAGCCTGTTTGACATTTTAAACAACCTTTGCCTCGACCTGAGAGTACAACTCCAGTAATTACAGCAGGCCAGCACTGAGGGCAAGCAGTGTGACCCAGCCAGTGTCCTGCAGCTGTGACCTCTTCATCCCTCCACCAGAACAGTCTCACCCATGTCTGACCATGGTCTGAGAGTGAGTTGTCACAGGCCAAATCCAGGCCAGGGAGTGCACTTGGCACAACACCAGCACTGGGTGACCCCCAGACAGGGCTCAGCCCCTGGGCATGTTCAGCACAAACGAGTTCCAGCAGGTCAGGATGGGCTGTGGGGAGCTGTGTGCTGCAAACTCCTCTATCCCTGTGCAGTGGGAGAAGGGCAGGTTGGTCATGGCCAAGTTTCAATGACCACCCACAGGAAAAATCTCACTGCCTTCTTGCTCTCTCAATTTTCAGGAAGGAAAGACCTTAAACCCTGCCTGTAGGTAAGGTTTGGCTCTGGAGCTCCTCCTGAGGCATCTCAGAGAATTCCTTAGATGGAGCCAGCTCCAGAGCAGCCAGGGTTGATGCCAGCCTGCCTGTTGCTGGACCATTTCATGGACAGAGGAGGCAGATAAGATGCTGAAAAAAGAAACAATTGGCTCAGCTGCCACCATCAGCACCGAGAGCACTGGCTGTCCTGCTCTCCCTGCCCTACTCACGCTGTGTGGGCTCCTTGCTGCTCCTTCCCTCAGGCCCTTAGGAGGGAGGGACAGCTGACCTTGCTGGGTGGCTCGAGTGTCTTTGCATCAGGACAATGGCTGGTGTTACCCAGGAGAAGAATTCATGCTGACAAAAAGGGGGAAAATGAATTCCTGCTCCCTCAGTGCTCCCAAATCCATCCTGCAGCAATGGCAGCATCATTGCAACACTGCTGGCTTCCTCACAGCCACTGAGTTATCTTCAGGTTTAATTGTATTGTGGGCTTTTCTGTCATCCATTTGTTTTAATTGAATATTCCTTGGGTCTGGTTCAATCTTTCCACCAACCTCAGTCCTAAGACAGGTCTTGGAGTCTTCTAATGAGGTCAAGAAACTACTGCTTAATTCAGAGCAAATGGGAAAAAAGAAACACTGGTGACAGGTCACTCAGAGTTTTAAAGAGCAAGAGCCAACCCTCCCTGGCAGGCTGCCCTTTGCTCCCTGCAATCTGTCTCACAAAGAGGATGGGAGATAACTCAGTGGCAGATCCCTCCCCTGCACTGATAAAAGGGAGTTTAATTTACCAGCATGGTCTTGGCAGTGCAGCACAACATTAGAATGATGACTCCCCTCATGCTCAATGCGCTTCCAAACCTTATTTATAAACTTGAAATAAAGGACCTGAGGATTCATCATCCTTTGGATGGAAAAGAAGACAAACAGCACATATGTGTTGAAGTTTTCCTTATTTAATACACACAAATAGTTTGTCTGATGCACTATCGTCCATCAGAAAAAAAAAAGTGTGATTTTCTTGAGGTTAGCCTCCTGTTTTCAGAGGAAAATAAAAAAGAAAATGGAAATTATCACCTCGGTAGATGGGAAAGCAGAGGCAGAAAGAGGGCAAGAGAACTGTTCTGCAGAGCTGGAAAAGGATCACATCACTGATTATCACAGTATTAATTTTATCACGAGTCCTGTAACTTTGAGGATGGACTAGCTAATGATGCAATTAGCAAGGAAAATATCCATACTGCTGCTTGAAATGTGCTGGGCAAATCTGTCCCTTATTTTGTTATATATCTGTGTACCTACACCAGGAGTCAAGTTTAGAAAATCCTTTTTGTCTACCCATATTCTTTGCATTAAAAGAAACAAAACAAAGCAAAACAAAACACCTTCACTGGCTTTCCCTAAGCCCCAGCATTCAGGGCAGTGAAGGATGGACTTTGTTATCATTATCACAGAAAAAAAAATAAGTTTTTTTAATCTTATTCCCTGAAAGAAAACAATTGGCTCTTTATATAAGGTTGTTCTGCCTTTCTTTTTTATCAGATTCTCTTTAAAAACTCCTGCCCAGTGTTTAGCACACTTGCTGGAAGCATTGAGCTCTCAGCAGTAATTACATCCGTGAGTGTTGTGTCATTTAGTTATAAATAGAAAAGGCAGGAGACAGTGCCTAGCAGAAGGAGAAAGTCT
The DNA here is from genome assembly GCA_013397155.1 of Irena cyanogastra. Lineage (NCBI taxonomy): Eukaryota > Metazoa > Chordata > Aves > Passeriformes > Irenidae > Irena > Irena cyanogastra. The sequence continues at coordinate 32,438 of VWZV01010766.1, forward strand.
CAGGAAAAGCCTTTGGAAATGGAAACATGAAAAAACCCCAAAGATCTGAAACCAGAAACCCCCAGCACAGGATCCATGGGTGGTTGGTGCCCTGGCAATTGGCTGAGAAGGGCTCACCAGCAATTCCTGAGAATGGTCTATTGGGGGGACATATCCATCTAAACCAATTTTAAGAACCCATTAATGCTAGAAATTATTCAAACTGAAGAAAAGACAAATAAAAGTCAACATTTTGTGTGAGTTTGATTGCTCCAATTTCAGAAATAGAAAGTGAGGGACTTTGTTAATGTACAAATCTTCTGCAAAACTTCTTGAGGTCAGAGGGTTCCTTCTCTCTGTCTCCTGCAGCACAACTGACTGGAGAGAGGCAAGGAGAGATTATTATTTGTGATGTTTTGCATTTAACCACAATGGGAGGTACTACAAAGTGAGACCTGAAGGATGGTGTCTCTTTGGCTGTGGCTGAAGTTCTCTGACGGCTGCAAAACCCCTCATCACCGGGGTTTTGAAAGGAAAATAAATGTCTGTGCTAATCCTTTTAGGGAGTGAGGCTTGCTCTGGGTATCTGTCATCAGGAACCTGTACCCCCAGGCCTTGGTGGCACTGACTTCTTAGCCAAAGCTTCCTGCTGTGTATGAAGTATCCCATCACAGAACCACAGAATATCCTGAGTTGGGAGGGACTCACAGGGGGCTGCAGGTGGCCCACACAGGATCAAACCCACAACCCTGCTATTCTTAGCACCATGTTCCAACCAGCTGAACCAGTCTCAGGGTCATCACTGAGCCATGAGTAGAGCAAGCTCTTCCCATGGTGCTGCCCAACTCAAGCTGGTGGTGGCACAGGTCACCATGGCCGAGGCCACTGTGTCATCACTGCCAGCCCAGGTGTCAGAGCAAGAGGAGAGAGCTCACCGTGTCCTCACCACACCCTGCCAAAAGGGAGCTGTGCCATCGTCTGCATGGCACAGAGAGGACACGAAAACCCACTGAGGAAACTGCCATCTCCTCCCTGAAGTCTTCCCTCGAAACTGGGTCATCAGCAGCCACTTTGGGAACACTGCCTTTGCTGCCCATCAGCTGCACTGTGTCCTACAGAAATTTAAATACCCTTTGTTTGGTTTGATCCTGAGCAGGGGGCAGTAAGGAGGAAGGGAGAAGGTTGTGCTGCAGGGCAGCTAGATCCGGGCAAAGCCAGTTTGGGGAGCAGGCTTGTCTAACAGCATTTCATCTTCCACTGCTGGAACTGCATGTCGACAGATTTCAAGTATCTTCCCAAGTCCCAGTAGCCTGTTTGAAAGTGCTATGTCTTTATCAGACCATTTATGGCCCTTCTGAAATGTGAGTCTCACTGTCTGCATCCAAACCTTGTGCTTGAAGAACATTCCTAATTAAAGCAGATTGGGCCTTTGGGGAAGGAGGGGCTGCAAAGCATTTCCTAAAGCATTTTCTGCTCAAATTTCATTGTGACAAAATGCACCTGAAGGATGATGCAGGGATTAAGATTGAGACAAATATGAGTTTGGTGGATCAATTTTATTTTGAGAGTATGAGAAACATGGGAAGCCCAACTGATGATCCCAGAGGGTTTAACACAGAGGTTTCACCCTCCCAGAAATACAAGGGCCTTAAAACTGCTGTTAATTTGCTGACATCTTTTTATTTTAGAAATGCCTTAGAGCTGTTTTTTTCAATCATTTTGGAATGTGAGCTGAAACAAAGCCATCTAGGCTGAAACAGAGGGATAAACTCCCCATTTCTCCAGTGTAATAAATACCAGTTCAAACAGAAATGAAATCATCTCTCATCAGACAGGTCCTACAAACATTGTGCCATAGACTTTCTGCTGCCTCCCACACAAAAAACCACTGGGCAGGAAATAAGGACATGAAAAACAGGTTTCTGCAGCAGTAGAGCAGAGCTGGTTTGATGGCTGACGCAGGATGACGCGAGCACTGAGCTCTGAGGAGGAGAGTGTAGATGGATCTGAGTCACCTTCCTCCTGGCAGCCTTACTTTAAACAGAAAATATTTTGCAGTTGTTGTTCCTGCTGCTAAACTTCTTTCTCTGCAAAGATCTGGGCACATTTTGTTTGTAAATGGCATCAGCTGGGTTTGTGCTGCTGGGGGGAAGCACCTCCAGGTGATGCTGCTGATTGGGTGTGGGGAGAGAGCCTCAGCTCCAGGAAATAATTGTGGAGTGCCAGCTCTACCCTGGAGCACCCTCCCTCGTGAAAAAGGAGTGTTGATAAACCAGCTCTGTGGTCTCACTGGGCCAGCAGTGAATGCCTGCCAGGAGGTAGGTTGTGGGAGCAGGGAGTGGGTGTGGATGAGGACCCAAATATTCCTGTGTCTGCATCAGTTTACCTGAAAAATTGGAGGGGCTTGTACAGATGAGCTGCCCTGAGTGCTGGTGAAGTCTAGTCCAGGCTGAGTGCAGAACAGTGGGATAGCTGATCTTCTTGAATGGTCATTATGGTTTAAAAACACCCCAAACCCCTCAGTTTGTTTGTTTAAATGTAGAGAATTTCCTGGGCAATCTAAAATAACATGTTTATTGTGGTTTTGGCTGAATTGAGAGATTCAAGTGCAAAGCAGGTGGTGTAATAGGGTTACATGGATCTCATGCTTATCTGCACCTGCTGTGCATTTGGCCCAGTAATGATGAAAAGGATGAAATGTACTTTTTCCTGCTTTTCCTATCCCTGTGGCTTTGGAATGCTTTAGTACAAGTACAATGAACAGCTGCAAAGCAAAGCATGTTTTTACCTGCCAGCCACAGCAGCAAAGTTGTGAAGTTGATGTTTTATGAATGCCAAATTACCCCAAGCTGGGACAATCTGCAGGAGATACAGAACAGTGTAGAGCAGAAAGAAAAGACCACAAAGCTTGGGGTGAAAAAAGCTGTAATAACTTTTGGAGCCAGTCTGAGTCCTTCTCCAGCTTGTTTCTTAAATCTTGGCTTTCCTGGGATTGCCTCTGGTGACAGTGCAACGGGATGTGTGTGGTGGGAAGGTTGCATTTCTGAAGGCTCACTTTTATCCAGTTGATGAGAACTAAAAGTTGACTCTTAACCAGGGGCAAGGAACAGTTAATGGGAACGATGTGGTTTTGTGCTGCTCTGCCTGCAGCCTGGAACTCCCACCCAGGGCTGTCTCCTGTGGCCACTGTACAGCAGGCACTGTGCTAAGCAGGCTGCTTATTGCCCTTTCTCTTCATGGGGGCGCTTGACAAAGGATTGCCATCACAAAATGAGTTTTTCATCTCTGTTGAACGTATCTGCTGATGAGAGAAAAGTAATGATCTAAGGTATCAGCCATCCCCCTCTGCTGCTGGCAGTGTGCCTCGAGCTTCTCCTGTGTGACACCTTCTGCCATGCTTTTCCTCTCAGGAGGATGAAAAATGTGTTTAATGCTTTTGTAGGGAGAGTATAGTTTTTATTTGGGCTTGAAATAGATGTTTCTGGAGCCAATCCTCATTGACTTCTCAGTTCTCACGAGGCAGAAAACTAAAAGTATCATGGGCACATCTGCATTGCCTTGGGACCCCCAGTGGGGATCGCAGAGCTTAACTAATTACAGAGCCTAGTGCTTCCCAAAATGACACTTCTGGACAGCCTTGGTATGGCACTAAGCTGTCAGTGCCATCTCCAGCTCTCAGAAATGAGCAGGGCCTAGAAATCACCTTTCATTGCTAGCATCTGCTTGGAAAGATGGAAGTGAGATTTCCAGCCTGTTGCTATCCCAACTTGGCCAGCTGCTTTCCAGAAATCAGTTGCTGGGCTGTCTCATTTGTGTGCTTTAGCTCATAACAGGAGTGAGTCTTTCCCAATATTTCTTTGTACTGTCTTCTCAGACTCTTTTCCTTCATCTCATTGTTTGTAGCTGAATTTCTAGCTCAGGGTTCAGGGGAAGAAGGCTTAGTACCTAATGAGGCAGGTTTGCTTTAGTCTGGTCAAACATCCAAGTACAACGTCTTCCTTCCTTCACTCAGCCCTAAAATAAGAGTCAGGACTCACCAGACCTAAAAAATATCTTGTGTCAGCTCTCAGACAGTTTGCTGAATTCAACTCTTTGGTGGCATCATGCTCTGGAGATGCAGATTTGTCCCAGTCCCTGAGCCCTGTGCCTCTCAGTCTGGCTGTTTGCTCTGGCAAACATTAAGCTAGGAAAAAAAAAAATCAATCCTTGCTTCTTAGCGAGCCAAGTACGCGGGACCTAGATGGAAATTTAATGAGAGGACATGAGGAGCAAAGCTGACAAAGCAGTGACCTCTCCTCTGAGGTGAGCCAGCCCCAGTCCATCCCGAGGCACTGGGATTAATGAACACGTTGGTTCCAGCCCAAAGCAAATGGACATTAGTTCTATCACAGGGCTGGTTTATTGGGATGCCAATTTCATAGCACTGAACTCTGGGCTCAAGAGAAGCCTTGAGCTGAGCCAGCACAAAGAATCATTGAATTATCTGCAATTTCTACCACAAGCACGTTCCGGGGTCAGGGCTGGAGCAATCTATCTGAGTGTGGGGTTGGCCACCTGATATGATTTAGCAAATAACTTATTGGAGAGGAGTGTGGGGTTTCTATACCTGGGTTGGTTTGAAATGAAAAGTAATCTGCATAAATTATGCTGGCTGCATCCAAAGCAGTGTGGGCTGCAGGCTGAGGAAGGGGGTTCTGCCTGCCCTGGTGGGATCCCATTTGCAGTGCTGCATCCAGGGGTCCTGAGCATAAGAAGGATGTGGGCACGTTGGAGTGAGTCCAGAGCAGGGTCATGAAGGTGATCAGAGGAATGGAGCACCTCTGCTATGAAGGCAGGGTGAGAGAGCTGGAGCTGTTCTCCTGGAGAAGGGAAGGATCCTGGGAGAACTTAGAGCACCTTCCAGTGCCTAAAGGGGCTACAGAGGAGCTGGAGAGGGACTTTTTACAGGGACATACATGAAAGGACAAGGAGGAATGGCTTTAGACTGACAAAGGAAAGTTTTAAATTAGACATTAGGAGGAAATTTTTCACTGTGAGGGTGGTGAGGCTCTGGAACATGTTGCTCAGAGAAGCCTGACCTTGGTCCCTGGTGTTCTTGCCTTCTTCTAGCCATTCAATGGGAGCTGGGATTAACTTCTTAAAAGAATGGAATAACTTAAATCTATGAACTTGATACATATTGAATATTCAATATTCCCTTTCAAGCCTATTTTTTTAATATTAATATGTAGAGCTTGTTTGTCTGGTATTGACTTCCATTCCTGGGACATCCATACCAGAAAGGAGGTGACCCCTTGTCAAAGACCTGTCTTTTTAGGGTCAGACATTCTTAGGAGTTTAAGATTAGACTTTATTTACTGCAGACTGTTCAGACCATGCTGGGAGATGGCAAGAGATCAGAAAAGAGTATCAGAATGATCCCCTTTGGCCTATTTGTCTTTCTGTACAAGCAGTGATTACCTTCTCTGTAAGCCCCTCTTGGCTTTAGGTGGGGTTAAAAAAATAAATCTCCCAAACATCAGAGTTAATGAAATTAATAATGTATTTAAGAAAAAAAAATCACTTGACATAGGGTCAAGTGAGACAGTATGGCACATCCTGGTGGATGGGGAGGGAAGGAGGGAAGGGGGATGCTCTGATACTCCTGCCCTGGGCACAAAAACTGCTCCAGTATTTCTGAAAGGCACCAAAGTGTGTCGGGTACACAGCTCATGTTCTCAATGCCTCATTAATCACAAGGCCCAAGGTTGTGGGGAGATGATCTCCAGGTCTGTGTCTGAGTTGTACTACGTGCCCATTTCTGGTTTAGTTCCATAAATTAAGTCACTTTAGTTTTATACATGTTAGAGGAAGTAATTTAGGTGCAGCAGGTCTCTCTGGCAGGAGCCAGGGGATGGTTTTGGGTCTTGCAAAGATTAATTTGCTCTCTTTAAGTGCTAATTCTTCCATCTAAGCTGAGGTGAGATTCCTAAATACCTTTCTATTACAGCCCATTACCCAGATACATAACTCTGGTCAGGAAAAATCACCTTCCAGCAGTGGGAAGTGATTCATTTTTGGTGTAAGCAGAGTCCATGCAGGTTTGACATGAGGTTTTAGCAAGGAGCAGGAATTAAAGGGCACATCTTGAGCTGATGAGACATTTGGTTATCTCAGCACTCCATTAAATGAGAGGCTTTCAGGGCATGCAGCTGTTGTTAATGACCACCTCCTCATCCTGACTTTCATGGTGTGCTAATTCAAGGTCTCCCAGTGCTTTTTGCAGAGCACAACTATTGTCCAGTTAGGACTGCCCAGGGAAAGGGATGCTGGGCTGAAATGCACACTGAGAGGCCAGCAGGGGCAATGAATCCCTAAGGCCATTGCTCAGGGGTGCTTATTCATCCAACTTGAAAATAAACCTGCTGCTGGGAACAGGGGAAAAACCTTTTCCCAGGTTTAACCAGAAAGGAAGAGAATGCACATCGCTAAAAGACAGAAATGGTTCCATGACTGACACAAAGCTGAGTCTAGAAGACCTTGATTTTTGGAAATACATTGAACTGCTCCTATAACGACTTAATTTTAGATGCCATCAGCACCCACAGAGAGAGGTTTTGGTTTTTTTTTTTCTGTGGAGGGATTAAATACTTGCGTAAAAACAAATTAAACCCAGCAAATATTTGCAGTGCTGTAATTCCTTGGGCCGTGCCATGACAGAAAGCAGTGCAACGCTGGAAGAAAGCTGATAAATTATATTTATTTAAACTTGCAATTAAAGAAAAACAAAATCCAAGCCCTCTTCATTCGAAGCTTGGAAGGGCTTCACACAGAGGGTCAAAGCTGTTAGCACATCTTGAGGGTATGCAAGTGACAACTGTGGGGCCCTCCCTGATGAAAGGAGATGAGAACTTTATCCCCTCACTGCACTAAGCTGTGACACTGCTCTTCACCTTTCAACAAGCCCAGCTCTTGCTGATGTGTGATATTAGGGCTGTGAAGGTGACCTCCCCTGACAGCAGTGCCAGGTGGATGCTCCTGAGCTCTGGGCTCTGTAGGTTTGCATGAGAAAATGCTTCCTCCTGAGCCTGGCTCCTGGCTGAGAGGTTTTATTTGGATGTTTGTCAGTTAATGTCTGTGCTTCACATCTTTTAATTACTCAGAGGAAAAAGTAAGTCTTTTATAATGTTCTAATGTGAGAGCTAAGATCATCTTTTAATGCAGAGGTAGCAGCAGCTTGCCAGCCCAGTTGCTGAGGTCCATCCTGGGGCTTGGGTCACTGTCCTGGGAGGGGATTTGTTTGCTCTTGGCCCTACTGGCACAGATGCCTTGTCCTTTGCTGGGGCTTTCAAGGAAAGGGAGGAAGGAGGGCTCAGAGTCTGTCTTGGATGATGGTGCTCTTTCATGGATGCCAAAAGAAAGGGAATCTGCTGGCTTCGTCTGCAAAGCCCCAGATTACCAAGGATGGGAAGAGATGATGATGATGCATGTTTTCTGTGCTGTGAACCACAAGGAATATCCTGGCTGATGCAAAAAATGCTCATCAAATACAGACATGAAGTTTATTCAGGCAGTTGTCTTTCCAGGGTGTCAGTCTGCCAGGGAAAGCTGTACCAAAGCTGGCCTCTACCAACCAGTTATGTATTTTGGGGGGTTTATAAGCAGTATTTCCATGAAAACATCAGTTCAGCTCAGCATGCCTGGAGCCTGCAATTCCTGATAGATAAACTGTTCTCTGCTTCCACCACTCTGGCCAAGTCTTGCTTTATCCCTCCCCAGGCTGGTCTGGGGTTTTGTGTCTGGGGGGACACAAAACCTACGTTTGTCTCTGTAAAAATGTGCTGAGGGTGGTAAGAAGTTGTACTCCTGGCTTTTTCCAGCACAGGATGCAGAAATGTCCTTTTGTGCTTCAGTTGGAGGCTGCAGTAGTATTTGGAAGCAACATGGCTATGTTTCCTCCAGTCTTATTGATTTCCCTGAGGAATCTGCTTTTGGCTTTGCTAGAGATTGGTGTTATGGTTGCATGAATGCTCAAGCAGCTTCAGCTCCTAAAACCTTTGGAAAGGATCTGGTTTTGGTAAGGACCTGCCTTGCTACAGCTATGAGCTCTCCATCCTTCCAGAGCAGCCTCTCAAACAAAATCCTGCTGATCAGGGACAGACCTAGTGCCTTGTTTGCTCACTAGTGATGAAACAACTCTGCACAAATTCCCAAATCTCTCTGTAAATAGCTCCTTGCTGAGGTCCTGCCCTTCAGGCTTTGGCTGTGAAGGGTATGAGAAAAGCAAGCAGCTCTGAAGCAGATGAGCTGCCCTCTCACCTGCTGAAGTGTTGGAAAAAGCAAAGATTACCTTCAAGGTGCCTTCCAACCCAAACCATTCCATGATTCTTTGACCTGGAGGCCAGGGTGCTGGAAAGAGCAAAAGACACCTGCAGTTATTAAAACCTGTGTTTGTGAAATGATCCAACATGGAGTTTTACAGCAGACAGAGGGGTTTGATCAGCCAAGGTGCAGGACAGCTGCTCCAGGGGAAGGCAGCTGGGATATGAATGTGGACAATCCTGTCTGACATCATTGGATCAGCAGGGATCTAAAATACAACATCCACAGCAGTGTCCTACTGATACCTGCTGTCCAGGGGAGCTGAGCCCCCAGTGCAGACCCAACAGGACTTAAAGGGTGGCATGGTTTTTATTCTAAGGATGTGTGGCTGTGCACTGAGCAGGAGGCTGTCAGGACCCATTTCTTCATGTGTGTGTTTTTGTTTGGCTCAGACCAGAGGTGCCAGCATTGCGTGCCAGGCAGCAGGGATTAGGTTCCATCCTGTGCTTATAGTGTATTTGTCAAAACTGAAAAAAAAAATAAAATATATATATAGCAGGAACAAAGCAGTGCTGACCAATTTCTCAGCCTTAGCGATGCTCATCCGAAGTGAACAGAAAGTCTGGAATCAATAAAAAGCCTTATTTAGAAAGCTGAGGCCAGATTAGGAAGAGCAAATGCTCTGGAAAAGGCAGGAAGGGGTAGACAGAGCAATTATGAAAGGCAGAAAATTACACTCAACCTTTAGAGACACAAATGGGGTGCTATGTCAGCATTTTATTAATCCATCCTATTTTCAGCACTGTGTTTGGATTAAAACCTGCCTCCATAGCATGTCCTGGGTAAATAAAGCTGGGTCAGGGGCATATTTTCCTGCTCAGTGAGTGAGATAAATATAGAAAGATGTTTTTCACCTTTTGAGGAGAGCTTTTCCAAAGGAGGAGGAGTGGGAGCTCTGAGCCTACTGGCAGGTAGTGTCTGCTGTGCACATTTCTCCCTCTGCCTTTCTTCCTTTCCTTTTCATTTTTCCTCCCCAAAGGATTTTTGAGCTTTTCTGTGCCACATACTCAGATGAGAGGCCTCCTTTCCCCAGGGGCAGAGGCAGAGCTGTGCTGCAGCCTCCAGCTCTGGTGACAGGTTGGATAACTCATGGCAGCTCCCAGGAGGCAAAGGTCATGTGAGGCTTGTGGGCTTCTAAAACCAGCAGCCAAATGCTCCTTCCCTCACCTTGCAAAACACTCAGCTTTCCACCTTGATTAAAACAAACAAAAAAAAAAGGCAAAAATATTCTGCTGTAATGTTGTGCTGTGTATTATAGTCAGGAAAAATACATAGGCTGGGAGAGGAGGCATCACCTTGCTGAAATCTGGTCTGTGCAAGTAAAAAACAAAGCCCTGCACGTGTCAGTCTGGGTAAACTCCATCTGCTACCTCCAAGTTCCTGCCACTCCCTGGTTATTAGTGGTGTAAATCAAATAGAAATCCAGGATAGCATAGAATGGCTTGGCTCAGAAGTGAAGTTAAAGATCATGCAGTTCCAACCCCCCTGCCATGGGTAGGGACACCTCCCACCAGAGCAGGTTGCTCAGAGCCCCATCCAACCTGGCCTTGAACACTTCCGGGAATGGGGCATCCACAGCTTCTCTGGGCAACCTGTGCCAGGGCCTGACGACCCTCATAGGGAAGAATTTCTTCCTAGTATCTAATCTGACCCTGCCCTCTGTCAGTTTGGACCCATTCCTCCCTGCCTTGTCACTCCATGCCCTAGTGAACAATCCCTCTGCCTCTTCCTTGTAGGCTCCCTTCAGGTACTGAAGGCCACAGTTAGGTCACCCCTGAGCCTCCTCTCCTCCAGGCTGAACAATCCCAAATCTCTCAGTCTTTCCTCAAGGAAAGCTGTTCCATCCCTCTGATCATCTTGGTGGCTTCTGGCCTCACTCCAACAGCTCCATGTCCTTCCTGTGCTTGAGCCCAGATCTGGATGCAGCACTGCAGGTGAGGTCACACCAAAGGAGGGGCAGAGGGGCAGAATCTCCTCCCTCCCCTGCTGTCTACAGGGCTCTGGATGCAGCCCAGGGCAGAGGTGCTTTCTGGGCTCCCAGTGCCCATTCCCAGATCATGTTGGGCTTCTCACCAACCAACATCCCCCAGCCCTTCTCCTCAGGGCTGCAGTCAATCCATCCTCTGGCCAGCCTGTACTTGTGCTTGGAACAAAGAGAGCAGACCCAAATCAGCTGTCAGGGCTCTCACTCCCATTTGTTTAACTGCAGGGACAGGTACTTTGGGGCTCAGTTGTGCACTGGGACATGACAGTGCCAAAGCAGAGGTCAGCAGACTCCACGGAGGGGAGCAGAACTCCTCAGAGCTGCCTCAGGGAGAGCACCAGCAGAGTCACCTCTTGAAAACTGCTTTTTTCTTTCGTCTTCCCTAAAGCCCATGTGCATCAGCTCTGCTTACACAGAGCACAGCTGATGGAGCTAACCAGGGAATGCAGCAAAATGAGAAAACACAGCTAAAGCAGAGGACTTTCCTTTTGTAGTCCTCACTGGGGCCCCATCTTGGCCTAAGCTCCACCATGCCCTAGTCTGGCATGTTTTGAATAACAGGAGGTTTCATTCAAACCTTTATTGACTGCATTGCAAATTCTCTCCAACTGCTGCAGACATTTTTGAGATAAAAAAATGGAAATTGATTTTGTTTAAATTAATTCCCCCAAGTGACTTAAGCTGTCACTCAAATCAGGATCAGTTTAATATTTTTATTTAAATAGCCATGAAAACTTTTGAGAAATGAGAGTTTAGGAAGTGAAGAGCAATTCATCTTGTATACCTCAAAGTCTAGGATTCAAAATTAGTTTCATCCAGTTCTTGATAAGCAGCCACTGAATGTAGTAGAACCACTGGGACCCTGGACTCCACAGAATTGGTTTCTATTTTCTAGTGATCCTCAGCTCCTCTTTGCTTTATCTGCAACTCCAGATAAGAACCTTAAGAGTTATGGTTGTCCAAAGTACATTTTGGGTGCTGTCAGTATTTGAAATTTTTCTTTTATACATATAAATTTAGATTTAAAAAATCTAAATGCTTGTCTTTTGACCCTGTTTTTCTGGAGCCCTGATTCATTAGCTGTGTAAGAATTCAGTGTATAGATGTTCTTGCTGGCTTTTCCCTCACAACAGAGCCTGTCACATGGTGGTGGCTTTTGGCTGGGGACATGAAGAAAAGCAGGAACATGAGCAAACAACAAGTTCTGATCACAAGAACCCTTCAGAGCAAGTTTCCTACCCAGCTCCTCAGGGTGAGTTGTGTGGGCACCTGAACAGGTCTGGGACTTACTGGTGGGGCCAGGGAACCTCGTATTTAGGTAGCAAAGGTTAGGCTGAGGTTGGTAGCTTCTCCCTTTGAAGACCTTTAAAATTCTTAGAAATGCATCTTCAGCTAATTAGTTGTAATTACAATGGAACCAGGCCTCTGTCTGCTTTTTAAACCAGCAGGAGTTCCCAGGAGTGGCTTTGTGGCATGTGCCTCCTCCTAGCTAGCAATAAACCACATGGCATTGAAACATCAGCTCCACATCCTCCCAGACTTGGGGAAGAGTTTGGATTTGTCTTAGCTGAAGTGCTTAGTGTGAGGCTTTCTCTGCCTTTCCCTCTGTCCTGGTACAGGAATACAACCTCCAGTGAGTTACCCTAGAGTAAGTGAGTTGGGCTGATGGACAGAGCAAAGCCCGAGGATGAGACTGGGTCAGGAGCAGGGGCAGCAGGTACAAGTTCATTTTACTGTTAATTCTTTCCTGTCTGGGAGTTTAATGGTGGAAGAAATGGAATATTCAAGAAAACTAGTATGAGCTGTGGCTTGTGCTCTCCCACAGTGTCAGAGTTAAGGAAATTGAGTCACTCCTGTGCTCCTGAGCAAAGCATTTCCTTCTGCAGCACCTTCCTGCAACAAGCACCTGCCTCCCTGATGCTCCCAAACAGCACCATCCCACTTTCCTGGCCACACCACAATGGGAATTGGGAACTCACTGTGGGAGGCATCATGCATTTGCTCATGAGCTGCTTTAGTAACAGTACTTTTATTTTCAGATAATGTGTCCTAAATATTCAGTACACACATTCCTGCCACGAAAGACAACAGCAACAAAAAAAAAATCTCAACAGCTGTTCCTTTGTTGTTCAGCAAAAAAAGAAAACCAAACTACAAAGCAGCATTCCAAGGTCATGTTATTCCTTCACGGGGGGAAAATGAAGAGGCTTGAAACATTTTAGTGAGCTGGACAATTTACTGTGGTGAGTTTTGGGATATGAACTTTGCTGCCTTGAGATGAGAGTCTTGCTGAAGGACACATAGCTGCACTATTGCTGCTTGAACTTCTCAACAGGAATCCAGGAGCTACAACCTGGCCCACCCAAATTGCAGAATGTCCTATAGTTATAGAGGATCCCAGAGGAGATGCTAAGAAAGGAGAGAACATCCTCTGTTCCCTCTCTGGATGCAAGAATCAGGCTTGTCTTAATATCACTCCTTTAAAAATAATTTACAACCTGTTTTTCACACAAAGCAATTGTGCCTCTTTACCTGATCTGTGGTAAGATGAAAATTCACTCTCTGGGTTATGGGAGCAGTGGTGTGTGCTCATTGAGATATGCCATTCCTCAGACAGATGAGAAGTCCAGAAGTGCTTCCCAGGTGGTTTAAAAACACATCAGCCTTCCAGTTCCAATTCTGAGAGCTGCTGAAGGGAGAACTGCTCCAAGCAGTAGATTACCAAGGTGACATGTGCAGCTGTGGACTGAGTCAGCTCATCAGGTGTTTCCTTGCAGCAGAGTGGGGAAGAGGAAATCTGCTGTTTAACAGGTGACATGCAATCCTTTGATGTCAGTCTGCCTTCTGCCCAGGGGGGAGATGCCCAAGAGGTGCAATGCCCTGGAATATCTCAGTTTACTTGACCTGCACCTGCTTCCAGGAGGGAAGAATCCAAGTCTGCTGCTGCTTCTGCAGCAAACAAATGGTGCTCTCCCCAGCTGATAATTTCCCTGTCATAGCTGATTATGTGTCCTGTTGCTTTGGTTTTTCATAAAATTAGGGTATCAGATTGCTTCTCAATCATTTTTATGCTGTGTGTTTGCTGCCAACACTTCTGGTTCACCAGGAAGCCAGCCCTCCTAATACTCATTAGTGACAGGGAGAAAACCTCTCTGCCACTGCAGGATTCTGTAGTCACCACAGGGAAAAAAAAAAATTGCTAATTATTTGATTTGGAGGAATCTGAATGTCCTTTTGGGTAGATGAAAAGTTCCATGGTTTGTTGAGATCAGAGTAAAGGCTGCTTTTGGGATATGGGCAGCTTTGAAGTTGCAACAAGCTCTGTGTGCAAACCTCAGTGTTTGAAAGAGACATCCTATGGAGTCCTTTAGTCCTGCTGGGGTTTGGATGTCACCATCCAAGGAGCATTAAGGACAAGAGACGTATTGGGGTTCAATGCAGAAGAACCATGAGACACTGACCCTTGCCCATGTGTTACTTGATAATTTGTCTTCTTTAGCACTTCTGGGAAGAAGAAGAGGGGTCAGAAGAGGGGTATCTATGGATTTGTAAGAATTTCTGGGTGAAGATTACCCTTATATGAACCCAGGAGGTGGAGTCCTCCTGTTTGAGCATTCATTCTCTCTGTTGCCCAAATGGTGACACTTTGCACAGTGGAGATGGGGTTTGTACAGAGATGGGCTCTCATTTCTGAATCCACTTGGGCAGAGAGTGGATTCAACCCTAATTGCTGAAAAGATCCCCAGGGTTTGCATTTGGAACAGTGCCTCAGGAGCTGATGGGGGTGGGCAGAGCTTCACAGGACAATCTGCCCAGCACCCGTCTGCGTTTGTCTGCCTGCAGCAAAAGCCATCAAGTTAATGCTAATTTAAATTCTCACTTAGGCATCTGTAGGTATAATTGCATAAAGCACTGTGCATTAAATTACATCCACACATGGATTTGGGTTCAGAGACTTTAGGAAGACTACATATGTTAGCCTATTTCCAAAATGCACTGGCCACTGAAGACCCAGTGCTATTATGCACCCCTGTTTTACTTGGAAACATAATGATCTAACCTTACCCTGGGTTAGTTATACCCTGGTACCAGTTCAGTTCCCACAGCTCTCCCATGTCATTGGAAAAGCAGCACCCTTAATATTTTATGAACCATTTTACTGATGGCTCCCAAGTCCATGGATTACACAAGTTGGTCAGGATGGGTAAATAAAAATCACAAATTCAACAGAAGCTTAAATCTCAGTTGTAACATGCCGTAATTGATCACTACAGATATGTAATGCCTGGAACAAGTCAGGATCCTGAAAGCAAAGCCAACCTGAAACCTGCACGGAAAGCAGAGCCAGAGGGTAAGTCTCATCTGCATATACCTTGTTTTTAGGAGTGTTTTGTTTTGTTTTATTCCACAAAGTACAATCTTTAAAGTGTGCCTTTAAAGTGAAACAATTCCTGTCCCTTGGAGCTCCCAGGGAGGACCTGGTGTGAGTGTGTCCCTTGATGGCACCAGCAGCATTCCAGTCCCCCCACCAAGGGGTGAGGAGCCCTGTCCTGCGACACGGTTGAGTCCAGGGGGAATTGTGTCTGCTGGGCCAGTTTGCAAGGGAGAAGGTTGCTGTTGTCATTGGACACTTCACAACTCAGTCCTTGAAATTTTGCTAATATCTAGTTTTGGGTGTCACGTAACTTCAGTGGCCTTCTGCTCAGCCTGTGCATGCTGCTCTCAGCACTGAGCTGTCTTAACACTGCATTAATGTTTTCTCCTCTTTGTGCATGGGTAGAATCGAAATCCCTCTTGGGGAGGAAGCTCATTCCAAGTGAATTCCTAAACAATCAGCTGAAAAAAACCCCTGAAACTTCTTTCACTTGATTTACTACTCCCTGCCTAATGCATATGCATGCCAGGTCTTGAGCCTGGTACTGGAGCTGAGCCTTGAAGAAGGAATTGCGTACACAAGGCTTCTCCTTCAGTTTTGGGATCCAGTGCTGATTCCAGCCAAGTCTGGTGAAAGAAGTGATCATAAATACATAAATACACCATGTTTCTGTGTGGCTCATGAAAAATAAAGAGCAGGTTTGGCCCAAGGCAGATGTTGTGGTCAGATCCTGTCTGCTTCGCATGGACTTTTGGGCTCTCCGGGGACCCTCTTGTGTGGGGCAGGAGTTCATGTTGCCAGCATCTCCTGCTGGCCTTCACTCCCAGATGCTCCATTAATGATTTTTGAGGGTTATCTGGCTTCACTGGCCAAAAATGCTCTGCTAAGACAGCTTCTCCTTCAATTCTTTCAGGCCCCATCAG
Source organism: Irena cyanogastra (assembly GCA_013397155.1). Taxonomy (NCBI): domain Eukaryota; kingdom Metazoa; phylum Chordata; class Aves; order Passeriformes; family Irenidae; genus Irena; species Irena cyanogastra. The sequence goes on from VWZV01010766.1 coordinate 48,060, forward strand.
CTTTCACAGCCTCATATATTTTTAAATCCTTTGACATTTGAAACTCTGTTCCCCTGCAAGGGAAATTTAGGATTTCTCCTAAATCCCAGCTTCTCAGAACTGGCCCCTTCTCAAGGGGACAGTGTTGGCCAAGGGTGAAGCTGTTCTGGGTTTGTGGGTGGTGCCTTGTAGTGAACAGTGTGCTCAGAGATGCTCTGCTGGCTCTGCCTCTCACTTTGATGGGAAGGAGTGAACTGGGATATGATAAATCACTAAACCCTTCTAAATCTCTTCTAAATGCTGCTTGGGTTGTAAACATTGTGTATAAACCCTCCTAAATAGTGTTAAATTTGTCTGCTACATTTCTTCCCTCCCACCCCACCACTGCCACTCTAAGTATGATCTCTTAGTAGCTCAGTCTTTTTTTGTGTTTTGTTTGATATTTATGCCCACTTTCTCCAAATCTCTGGTGGGTTCTTTTTAAAGCTTGATATTGATTTTTTTTCTTGGTTTAAAAAAAAAACAAAACTGAAATACACAAACACACACACGCAAAAAAAAAAAGGCAGGTTCCCATGGCTCAGTCCTGAGTGGTACAGGAAGAGCAACAGGAAGGGTGGTTTGTGGTGCTGGAGAAAGTCTCTGCAAGGCTTAAAGGAGCATCCCATTTCCAGAAATGTTAACCCCTTCAGTGCTTAAATCCTCCCTCAAGTGAGAGAAAAAAACAAGACACAAACATCCAAAAAACAACACAAAGACACCTAAGTCAGTGAAGAAAAAGTCAAGTCCCAGATAAGAGAGATGAAGAAATACCTCAATCTTAAAGCTAAAATCCTCTTATAAACTATGGAGGAAAAGATTCTTTTTCCCTATAACATAGGAAACTATAGAGATAAAGAGTTCAAATTCATATTAAGCAAAAGCCTCCATACTAAAGTAAGCAAATGTAAAAATAACTGTAATCCCATAAAAAGTTTAAACAAAGAAAAAGAGTAGTCCTATACCCCAAGAAGAAAAAAAAATCTTTGTTCCCAAGAAGAAAAATTATTTTAGACATAAATAATAAAAACATTTACCTTTAAACAACTCATCTTTAAAGCCATACCCCATAAGTCAACATAACCCATCGACAAGCTGTGAGAAAGCTTGTAGAAAATAAGAGGAACTTCACAATAGCAAGGTTCCCCAAACAACTGTTATCTGTAAAGAAATTTAAAAACCACCACAGAACTATTTTCCCTCTTGTAGAGAAGTCTCCATAACATTAACAAGAGGGACTTCTCTCCCTAAGTAAATTTAAAAAAACTATTTTAGAAGTAGTGTACTAAAATTTTAAGCTTTTTCTTTACACTGTCAATAGAAAAAAAGAGTTGTAGAAGAAAAAGGAGTAGTCTAAAGAGTTTGTTTTGACTCTTACTACTTTTTTCCCTTTTAGTTACTGTTAATAAAATTTTCTTTATACCCTTTTAAAGTTTTAAGTCTACTTCACCTTTCTCCTAATCTTACCTCACAAGAAGCGAGTACATAAGTAATTAACCAACACTAAAACCCACCACACTCATCTTTAATATGTAATAACCAATCTATACCTTTACTATTACCTATAGCCTATCATAACTGCTATAATTACCATATTCATGTAACTATTCTCCAATCACTAAAAGTTGGTATGTTATAGTTTAAGCTGAAAGTTGTTTTTCAGTTTTCTTGCAGTGGAAATTTCTGAGACCTTTTTTCTGCTTGCAATTTTGGCAATCTTGTTTGCATGTGGAATCTTTCTGCTTGGTAAAAACATCTTTTTGTTTGTGGTCAGCTTATCCTTTGCTCTAAGTCATAAAACCCCCTTCTAACTAACATTCCCTTTGCCTTCTCAGTTATCCAGTGAGACTGGCTCAGCAATTCTTTTCTTCTGTATCAAAACTTGCTTTCGTTTCTATTCCTCCTTCAGATTCTACATTCAGAAATCTTTCTGCCAAGCATACATATCTGTGAGACTTTCTTGTCAAACTTTCATCCTTCCCAACACCTGATCACCACGTCAGGCTAACGCTGACAGCAACAGTGGCTGCAGGACAGCCACGACCACTCTGATAGAAGGAAGGGTTTAAGACTTCCAGCAAGGACAGGGTGACTGAGCTGAGCTGAGCCTGGCTCTAGCTTAATCCCTGATCTGTGTAAAGCCCTCCTCTGTGCTTTCCAGAGGCTGGGACAGCTGCAGAGGTTGCTCTCCACGAGCACAGGATGGCAGCTGTGTGCTAAAACTCGCTGAGCTGCTTCCCCAGTATGTGATGGGGTGATGAGGGATTTAAAAGAAAAACCATTACAATGTCATTGTTAGTCCTCCTGAAATAAATCAGGACATGCTCACTTAAGCTGGCTGTTGGTGATTTGTAGCTTTTTTTTTTAAATAAAAGCCAAATACTTCCACTTTATAAATAAATATGCTATGAAGAGGGCTTCAAAGGAAAGATGATTAGTTACTATCCAACTGTTGCTAAATTATGGTGGATGGTCCATATACTGCATTTTTTAATGTCACTGATACCTGATACAGACCATTCCCAAGCTGTTTAATAATTATTTATCAGCCATCTGCATCAGCACCATCTGCATGACCAGTGACAGCTCCAAAAGCAGGAAGGAGAGAAAGGGGTTAAGCTGTAGGTAGGAAAGGGAAGGCAGAAACCAAGCAGCAAACAATTGGCACCTGGGCTTCATTGAAGACTAAAAGTGGAAAAAAATGGCTTAATTGAAAAATCTCTCTATTGTGTGTGACTGCAGCCTCCAAGGGGAAACAAACAAACCCATTCAAAGGAAGGAAAAAAAAAAGGCAATGAATTAAAAAATCCTGTGCTCTTGTACAGACGTGAGGGGTTTAACTCTTCCCAGTCTTGGGCAGAAATATTTTTATAACCAACTATCTCACTTGTTAAAGTATTTAGTTGGATTGAGTAATTTCTTAAGTCCTCCTAGCATCTTCCATCACTAGCTGGAGCTATTGGAGACTCCAGGGTCATGTTGGATGTGTTGAAAACCCTAGTTGTGGTGGGATGATCCCTGGTTTCTATTTGTTTTCATGAGTATCATAAAAATATGGATCTCAGTTTTCCCTCTCACTTCAGTTGTTGTTTGAGAGGTCTAAGTTTCCTAGACATGCTTTCAATATATTTCTACTTTAATTTTAGTATTAACTTTCTCTGGATTTCACTGGCTGCAGTAGGTTTCCACTGCACAGTAAGACAATCAGGAATTTTTACTTCTCAAACCCAGCTTTCTTTTTTTTCAGCTCAGCAGTGAGTTGCTGAGAACCCCTGAAAACAGTCTGGGGACTCTCATATATTATTCCTGGACCTGATCCATAATGAGGAGGGCTCACAGCACCAGGCTTGGGGCTCTCTGGTGTGTGGCACACATCCCTTTATTGGATTATCAGTGAGGAATGACCCCTTATTTACACAGGGTTCACCAGAACTGCTGCTTTGATAAATATTGGGTAAACTGGCCCAGTCCCAGCTTCTCTGGACAAGCAGCTTTTGAGCTTTTGTTCCTAATAGTGCTGGGTGGATGCAAGATGTAATTTTACTGACTTACCAACTTGTATTTTGCAGAGCACACAGGTGCTTCAACCCAGTTGTCTGCCATAAGAAATGCCACAGCCTGGCAAGCATCACCTTGAGCACTGCAGGACTTCAGCAGGCAAAATGCTGTCTGCAGTGAGATATGAACCCAAATTCCTCCAGGAGATCAGTTCTGCCCATAACACTACAGATCCCCCTTGTGCTCTTTGTTCTGCCTCTTAATTTTTTATTTATCTGATTGCTGAATTGCTACTTGTGCACTTTTGGGAAGTTGTGTTTGACTATGACTGCTTTGCAGAGTTTTAAATCAGAGAACTGTAGAAGGGTGTGGGCTGGAAGGGACCCTAAGGATGGTCTGGTTCCATTCCTTCTGTCATGGCCAGGGACACCTTCCACTAGACCAGGTTGCTCAGAGTTCCACCCAACCTGGCCTTGAACATTTCCAGGGGATTTCCCCATGTTTAACCTTGCTGTTGAAAAAGTCTGTTGTGGGCAGTGTCAAAGGCTGAGGATGGAATTAATTTTAGGCTACTCATAGCTGGAACCAGAAGACTTTCCCTTCCAAATTTGGCCAAAGGAACATAAGGATTTGGTTTCTCTCCTGTAAGGTATCTCCAGCAATGACTTCATTAGGCAGTAAATTCCCTTGTCATTTATTTTCTGTAATTCTTTTGAGGGCACAGTATTCTTAAAAATATTTTAATATGCATTTCGCTCAAGCAGTTGTACTGGTTCTGCGGTTTTAGTGCCTGAAACAGTAGTGGTGGAGGGTTCCTGTTACACTGAACTTCTCTAGCTGTGCCTGGAGCTGCTGCAGTATCTTGGTGACATTCAGGTTTTTGTCTTAATTCTGGTCTATAAAGCCTGCTAGCCTCAGTGCTGTAGTTTCAGGGGATCAGGAATCTCTTTGCAAATGCACCAAAGGGCTGCTGACCTTGAGGCACTAAAAAGTGCCTCAAACCCATATTTGAGCCCCAAAAATATCTTTACAATTCTCACCAGGGGTGGTGGTGGTGCTGCTAAATCCTTCTGTTAATGTGGGACCTTTGTTGGTTTGAGCACTCCCCAGAAACTCAGAAGATCTGGATCTCAGGTTTGATTTATGTTTTGGTTTTTTTGGAAACATTTTACACAGTGTCATTATATCTTGGAGCTATCTATGGTGCACCAAAGCTGCAGCACCTTGTGCATATTTTCCCTCTCCTTCAGGTGTAACAAACCCTTAATTGTGCTATAAAGAACAGGAAAGCTCAAACTGCAGAGTCTTCTCCTACCCCAAATGTTCTGCAGCTTGGGGTGATGAATGGAAGTTCCCCAGGAGATTCCTGCTGGGGCCTCTCCTGCTCTGGGTGGTGTCCTGATGGCTGGGCTGGGTTGCTGGAGCTTTCTGCCCTCTAAGCAAGCTTCTCAGGGTGTCCTGCCTGTTTACCTGGAGATATCCATCCTGTTGAGATGCAGGTGTGGGAGCAGGGAATGAGCACAAAGGAGGTCTGCAGGGAGAAGAAATACTGCTCTACAGAGAGGAGCTTGGCTAACTAGATGGCTGCACATTCAGAGAGCTACTTGCTGGCAGTCCTCCTCCAAGGGTACTTTTTCTCATCTACCTTGAACAGAAGCACAGGCACCAGAAGTTTGTCTCGCTGCATTACAGGGATAAGTCCCCTGCAGGTGATCAGAGAGGCCTTTGTAGACCAGCCCCAGGCCCTGCTCTCACTTTACCATCTTTCATATTGCTAGCAAAAAATAATAGTGCCAGAGTGTCAGGAGTTCAGCTGTCTGGCTAAAAGCAGCCTGCAGAGCCGTGGTATATTCCTGCCTTTTTTACTTTGAGCCTTTCAGCAGTGTTGAATCATCAAAGCACAGCCAGAAGAGGTGGCAGAGAAGGGGTCCCATGGAGCTGGTGCCTCCAGAATTGAGGATTTAATGCCTGTTTGCCTGTTTGTGTCACACACAGAGTGGGCTCAAAATCAGGTCTGTAACTACATATCTCCACTGTGAAGCTGGTCCATGTTTGAAAAGTGTGGAAGAATCCTGAGTGTGGGAGTGCAGGGGGGGCAGGGGCACAGCTGGGAAGGGGAGAGGGGTTTAGTTACTGCCTGTAGCAACCACCTACATGCTTAACTCTGGCTGTACCTTCAGTCCTTTGTCAAGGTTTTACCTTGATCTTCCAGAAAGGCACCCCACTGGGAGGATGATGGTATTAGAAAAGGCTTTTAGCTAATTACATTTGAGCTTAAAGACTCCACGAGAAAAAGAACTTCGTAAATTCGCATCCACTTTGGCGTCAGGCACAGCTCCCCCCTGGTGCCACACCAGGGAGCAGCTCCAGCAGGGAACAGCCACCTCCCCAAGGAATAGAGCAGGAATGAGCTCAGTGTGGGGGCAGCAATGGCACTGCCAGCACAGCAGCTGATTAATATTTCAGGGGAACAAGTGAGTGGTGACTTCGTGGCAGATGATACCAGCCAATGTCCCATGTGCTCCTGTGATGTTTGTGCATCTGCTTCCTTTGCTAATCCTGCTCCTCTGAAAATCAAAATGGGAAAATGCATCAATTTGCTATCACACTTATTTGCATTAAAAAAAAGGGGTTTTCTGTTAGGAGGCAAGGTTGGGCACAGTGTGCAGCCTGAGTGTGTATTATTAACACCATCTATTTGCTTCTAGCTCTAGAAAGCAACTTGGAGAGAATTAGGGTTGAGCTTATGGGTAAAGCACACCACAGGGATGCTCCAGCCCCAAGAAAACACACACTCAGGAAGTTGAATTCAAACCTAAATTAAGTTACATTTTAAAGAGAAGCCCAAAGCTGTTAAGATGTAGAAATGCAAAAAGAAGCACCCAAGCCACCTTAATTCTTCCCGAATTAATGTTACAAGTGGAAATGTTAATTTGGGATTTTTCTCTTTCATTAGTTAGTCTTCAACCAAATTGACTTAGTCATGGTTATTTGTCTAATTAGTGAGGAAGGAAGAATTAGGGCTGTTGGCTTCAATCAGGAAATTAAAATAAAAGTGGTTTCCACCCTCATATGTCTGAGGACAAGCTCTCTTTCCAGATCATGGGGCCTGCTTACTCTTTCTCATTCCTCTTCCCAACATTATATTACCCCTGATGCTCCCTTTCTCTTTTATGATACTTTCTGGCATGCTAGCACTTACTAAAGACAAAAATGAAAAATTCATACACAGAGGATTCTGAGACATAAAGTTGTTATGGATAACAGTGCAATAGCTGTCTCTTCTTTTTTTCTTTTGGCACTTTTATAGAATGCAGAGGTTTAAGGAGCTGCTTTGTCTTCAGCACATACAACAGACAGGCAGAAAACTGATGCTGCCTGCATTGCTTCCCCGAGCTTTTCAATTTGCTCTGCTGCCCTCTCAGTGTGAAATGAGGGTCTGTTTGCTCTGCAAGGCCACTGTCTGGAGTGTGTCACAGCAAGGTGATCAGCCCTAACCCTCCCCGGGCACTCTGCCACAGGGCCAGGCCATGCTGTCTGCAGTGGAATCAGAGCTGAGGGCAAAAGAGAATTCATTTGGTGGGGCTTAGGAAGCACAAAAGTCTGCAGTTTCTCATCTGCTGGAGTGAGACAATCAAGCTTCAAAAGCCTTTTGCTTCCCATATTCCCATATTTATATAATTCAAGCTGCTGCGTAAGTAGAAGAGCCCCTTGATAGTCAGAGAGCTGATTCCATTGGCTTTTGGACCAGTCAGAGTCAAACACAAGAAGCTGGGTATTCAAAATTTGCTTGGCACAAGAAGACAGGAGTCTCTTTCTACCTCGCAGTTCATCCCTATCCCTGGAAGTGCTCAAGGCCAGGTTGGATTGGGTTCTGAGCAACCTGGTCCAGTGGAAGGTGTCCCTGCCATGGCAGCAGCATTGGAACCAGATGATCTTTGAGATTCTTTCCAAATCACACCAGCTCATGATTCTGTGCTCCCTGCGCTGAAGCCTGGGGGCAGTAATGGAGCTCTCTTCCCTCAATCCCAAGAGGTTCATAGCCTGAACTGTTTCACCTTTCTGTTAGCCCTCACGAAATTTCCAAGTGCTCGTGCAGGCGAGTGCTGCTCCCGAAGGTCAGTGAGCACCCACGGGTTGGCACCCTCGGGCAAGGAGGCCCCAGCTCAGCTGGCTGCACCCTGGTGCTGATAACTCCAAAGCTGTGAGTACAGGCCATTCACTTAAGAGTTGGATTCACTGATGTTTGTGGGTCCCTTCCAGCTCAGAATATTCTAAGGTTCTGAGACCTCTCCTTGCCTCTTTTTGAATGCAGCTCAATCCAGGGCCATTTAAAGGCGCTTCCTTTATGCTGGAAGAGAGAGCGAGCAACTGCTGTCTTCCCCTGCTCTGTGCTGCTCAGGGCTGTGCTCTCCCCTTGTAGTTGTGGTAAGGTTTGAGGAACAACTGAGACCTCAGTGCAGGAAAATGGGCAGCCGTGCCTTTGATGTTTCATTGTTCTCCTCGAGGAGCTACAGCTTGGGAATGAGCAAGTTGGGCTATAGTATTTCGACAGCTGCTGTGGACAGGGATAATAAATTGGATTTTTAACTGCTTCCTGGGAAAAGCCAAAATGTGTTTCATACAGGATGTGATGCACAAGCTGTGGTTTCCTTGAAAAACCTATGACCATAATATGGAAGTTAAACTTAACAATGTGATTGTGAGAGAGTAGAGTTTGATTCGTGGTTTAAGTGCAGAGCTTCAATACAGAATTAAGTGGGGCACTATTAGAGTAGCTCCCTGCAACTGGTTACTGAAATAAAGATACCCAAGAGCAAAAGCAGAAATACATAATTTTTTAAGTTCTTAATAAGTTCTGAGCAAGAATATAGTGTTTTAATTCTGAAATAAGGAGACTAGTGTCAGTTCATCCTCCTTAACGTACAAGCTGCTGGAACTATAGATTTCATAAGACTCTCAGCTTTCCTTTTCCTTCTTCTTTTTTTTTTTTTTGAGGACTTGCAGTTTTCAGGATTTGTAGAAAAAAAAGCTGCAAATGCAACCCAAATGTATGCTTGGAAGTATGGACCATGTCAGAACAAATAAAAGGCAACTCAATTGGTTATTTCCATTCAAGTCACAGCACTTTTGGAGGCTTGTTTTGGCACAATCAATTAGCTCCTCTGTGCTTTTCACCTTCCACTGAAGCAGTGGGAGCTTTACAAGTACAGTTTTATAATCCTCAAACAACCTACTAATGCTTTTGTCTCCCATCAATTTGTTGCCAGGCACAAAGGGGTTGAATAACAAAATGATTGATTATTTAAACAGCACATTAGCCTAATGACGTGTGAAAGCGTGTCAGAGCTGTTAGCTCGTGTACAGATGTGCCCCTCAAGGAGTGGCTGCGGGTGCCTGCTCTCGGGTCCAAATCGGTTTGCTGATCTCCTGGCAGATTTCTCCTTTCTATCAATCTGCTGCTGCTGAGCACCCATCAGGCACAGGGCAAGCCCTTGTTCCATGCCCACGGCCATTCCCAGCATCTTGGGAGAGACCTGGATAGGTGGCAAGGGGATGTCCACATTAAAGGGGATAAACTGCACGTAGCCCAGGGTGTCAGGGCAGCCTGGGTTGCTCCTTCTTTCCACAAGAAGCTGCTCCATCTTGGAGCTCCCAGGGCTGTGAAAGGCCTCTCTCTCTCTGGGGCCCCCCTGCGTGGGGAAACCCCCTGCAAAGGGTCTATGCTAGAATTGAGAGATGAACGGGATCTTTTTCGGTCTTCAGGTTGTTGTTTATTTCTTATCTTATCAAAACTTCTCCACACTGCCTGCACCAGGCTTAGCGTGGTGAAGAACACAGCGAAAAAGGTCACAAGATGGACAGTTACAAGGTCTTTTAAAGCCATCCTGTCCAATTAACTCTAAAAACGTACTTTATTTTTACTTCTCTGCCAATGACTAACTAACTTTCTGACATGTAACATCTGCATCGTGACTTCTCCAAACCAATCACTCAGTGCCACTAATACTACAGAAAATGGAGTAGATGAAGAAGAAGGCAGGGCAACGCCCAAAATCCTCTATTTTGCCCCCCATCTACCCCCATACTAAAAACCTAAAAGTCTAAATTTTTCACCCAGTGATAACTACACTACAATTTACTCTACACACTCACAGATTGTACATCATCCCAAAGCCTAGGGAGTTTTCTCCATGGACAGAAGTTAAAGGCACGGCTCTCAGGAGGATCAGGGTTTGTCAGAACAGACAGAGAAACATTCCCTGTGCCCTGGGTTCCAACACGAGGCTGCACCTTTGAAGTCTTCCTGAATGCTGCCATTACCCGAATTATATTGTGATTTATTTTTTTCCTCCAAAACAGGTGACTCTTTATCTTATCCGGTGGTTTTCTTCAGAACACCAGTAATTAAGAGCCAAAAGCACAGAGGAAGCATTTGGGAATGTGGCCAGCACACAGTCTCCAGCAGGTGCTGTGCATGCTGTGTGTGACCCCAGTGTTTTCAGGTCACCCAGCTCCTGGACTGGGACAGACTGGTTTGCTGCAGCTGAGTTCTGCTTAAGTCCTGCAGAGCATCTGCTTTACATCTAGGAATCAAGTCCTGAATTATTTTTTATTCCCAAAGGCTAAAGCTGGAAAACTCATGAAGGATGAGCAGTACATGAGAACAATGTTGAGATCTAACATGGGCCCTACAACAACGTTTTGTGACTGTGATGTCCCCTGCTCAAGAGCATGACAGTGTTGTGGCTGTGTTGTGCTTGGCAGCACCATGGACATCTGGCTGTCATAACCATCCCCAGCCAGCAGCCATCAGCAGCCCATGCCTCAACCCTCCATAAGGCTTTGTATTTTCTACTGGTGCCAGACACACAGCTCTCACCTGGGAAGCAGCAGCACCTTGGTGCCACCTTGCACCCTTCCCAGAGCAGGAGTTGGTTTGATAATCCTTGTGGGTCTCTTCCAGCTCAGGATATTCCTTGATCCTGTAGTAACTTCCACAGCAGCAAGTTCTTTAACAAAGGATTTGGCCAACAGGACTGTGCCTTTGCTGTGGATATATTAGGGGTTGTCTCAGGGATATCAGGATTTGTGTTGCATGCTCAGACTCATCTACAAAGCAACTGGGATGGCAAAGCTGCTGCTGAGCCCTGTGCCTGCTGTCTTTAATGGGAGATGTTTCATTAAAGACTCCCAGCTCTAGTGGAGTTAATCTTCCCCAGAACCAGAACTCACCTGACCTTCATCTGAAACCTCTGGTACTTTTCCATTATCAAGCACTTAGAAGAAATCAGTTTTCTTAGCCAGTGCATTTATAAAGATCATGCAGTCTACATCACTATTTTAGGAAAGGTTTTCATTGGACATTTATTTTTCTTCATTCCTTCTAATGAGTATTTGGCCAAGGAATGTTCTAGCTCCTTTTCAGATGCTCCTTGTCCTTGGGTGACCAGCTGGGAAATACTTCACCAGTTATCTGTCTTCACTCTGAATGCCTCACTGCAGGATGGAAGGGTCCTGGTACTGATCCCCATGTATCCTGACAGGTCCATCAGCCTGGATACCTGATGACAAATGAGCCATGACTGACATTCTCTTTATACCCAGCAGCCACTAACCCTGCTGGAGTGCTTCTGTCACACTGAAGACTGTGGGAAGGGCAGTCTGCAACCCTTTTATACCTAAACCACAGCTATTTATAGCCTGAATACTGTGCAGGAATGATGGGAAGTGATTCATTAAAGATGTTTTGGTTACATGAATAAAACTCAGTTTCAAGCTTATCCTGAGGATGAAAATATTCTTTCCTGGAGATGCAGATGTTGTCTACTGCCACACTGGCAGCTGTACACAGCAGGCTTTGCCCTTTTCAGATCTGGCTAATTTAGGAGAAGAACCTTATCAGTGATCTAGTGGGAGACCTCTAAGCCAAATTTGGCATGAGGGAGTCACTCTCTATGTCACAGATTTTTCTGGCTGAATTCATACCATTGCTGTCCAGGAAGGAAGTCACTCCCCAGCTGGCTGGAGCCATCATCCACGGGTAGAGGCAGCTTCCAATGGCAAGGCTCCAGCCCTTCCCTCAGCTCTGCTTTCTGCCCTGCTCCCACCATCTTTTACCATCTTTCACCTCAGTTTCCCACCTGCAGTCTGGACCTGGTGACTGGGCCCTGTGCAGCAGATGTTGGCTGATGGTGTTCATTACTATTATTTATTGCACTCTTGGAAATAAATTAATAAGACCCTACTATGAGAAGAGACCAAAAATAGGCTGCTTCAACATGCACCAGGATGACTGTTTGTGGAGAAATATTGAAAAAGCAAAGAGATAAACAAGAGTCAGAGGAGCTTCTCCTTTGCCCACAGCCTATAAATAGCCTGACACTGGGAGATAAGGAGGGAGTTTTAATTAAACATAATTGTTTACAAAAACATCAAAAACATAATTTTGGGCATACTGATGCTCTCTGTTATTTTCTGCTATCGTGCTGGATCTCAGTCATCTTTAAGCTTTAAAAATTTTAAGATATTTCTGACAGAAGCGTGGAAAGAGATGTAACTAATTTTCTATGTGTTCCAGGTGGGGCACATCATATTATGCATATATAGTGGGAAAATACCTGGAAATGCAGGCCTTGTCATTTGTGAGGAATGTGTCTGTCCTGGTTTCAGCTAGGCTAGAGGTAATTTCTTCTCAGGTAGGTCCAAGATACAAATAAATGGCATTTCTACATATGGGGAAATTGAATTTCTACTGAATGTAAGTTAGGGGGGTTGTCCCACATTTCTGTGGGACCATGCTCTTTACCATGCAGGCTGCCAGAAAAAGCTGTTCTGGTGGTAACATTTGTCCACCTGCCTGCATGGGAAGAAAAAAAATCAATTTTTTGTTACTAGGAGAACTGAAATCAATGTTAGCTTTTACTGCCTGGGGCTCAGCTATAGCAAAATGTGGGTCAAAATACCTGCAGGTGTATGGCAGCCCAGCTGCTCTGGCTGGGGGATGCTCCACCCAGCTGAGCCAGATGGGGTTCATTGCTTATTTGATCAAATTAAAGGATATTTGCACCTCACACCAAAACTGACAAAGAGGTCTGCAAACAGGAGAATTAAGGGTGATAAAAGTAATGCATATAGACATTTATTATTAAATAATAAATCAGGCCAGCACAGTACCCCAGGCTGAAGCTGACCCCAAGGCCTGTGCTGCTCCCAGTGAGATAAAATAGAACTGATATTTGCGTGGTGTGAGCAATGATCACCCTAAAAACTGAGAGGGGGCCCCAGCAAAGAGCCTGCCCTGTCTCCTCCAGTGGTTTCCAGTCCTGTAAGACCCTGGCAGCACGCTGATTTTGGGGACCAGGCAGTGTGAGAGATGGGAGACTGTCCTGACCGAGGAGGGATGTCCCCTGTGGGTGTCAGTCCAGCCAGAGACTCTGGGGATCCTTATTCCCACAGTTTCTCATGCACCTGCAGTGAACCATCTCAATTTCTTCCACTAAACCCAGATAAGCAAACTGGACTTTTCATCATACCCTTGAAACACCGAATAAAAATTGCAATATATGTGTCTGCAGGTGATGAGTACAATTATATCACCCCTGCTGGTTCTGTGTTTTGAATTTTTTTTCTTTTTTCCTAAAGGAAAAAGCATCTTCCACTGTAGAAAAGCCTGTCCTTCATTTAGGGAAGCCAGCAGCTGTCAGGAGAGGAAAGCTGAAGATTGACAGAGGAAAGACACAGCAAAAGTGCTCCCAGAACATTGTACAAAAAAGATAATCTTAAGATGTTGACCTCTTAGAGAAGTGTGTATAATCAAAGAAAAAAAACAGCAAAAAAATATTCTCATTATTCCCTAAATGGAAGAACTATATATGCTGTAAGGCATCCTATCTGAGAGCCTGCAGTTAAATTTTTCTTGTGATTTTTCCTTCAGAACAAGAAATCTGGCACATTTAGAGGTCGATCCCCTCATTTCTGAATCTCCTGCTCTTCTTTTCTCCCATCTCCCTGGCCACATTCTGGTCTGGTTTTATGAAATTACTTTGGGTTGGTAATTTGCAAGGGAATGGTGTAGTTGTATTAAAATTCTGACCATGAGAAAGCACACATGGTATCATTTTAAACCAAATAACTTAAAATAATAATGATAATAATAATAATAATAATAATAATAAATTTGTTCCATACCCTCTCCTTGAGTTCTTACAGTCTTTGAATTTTTCCTCCTTTAATATTCTGTCTATATTCCTGTTTTCTTCCAGACCCTGCTGTTCAGCTCTTACTGAAACATTGTCTTCAAAAACACCAAGTGGGGAAATGTTGATTTGTTTTGATCTCAGGGGAAATAATGTAACTCGGCCACAAGCCCACCAGCAGCAACTCTTAATAAACAGCAAGACAACTCACAGAGAAATCACCTTGCTCTTGGGCTGCATACACGTATTTAATTGCATTTAATTCTTGAGTGCTGGTGTAGCTCAGTTCAGCTCCATGAATAATTGGGAGTTTTGGTTCACTGGCTGAACCAGAGGAAAAAAATCCCCATAAACCATTTGGTTTCATTTTCCCGTTCATTAATCCTCTTTGTTATGTGGCCTTTTAAAGCAAATTTTGTGGGTTTTAGTGTGAAATGGACAAAAAGGTGGCTGCCCCTCTTCCCCCCAAGCAGGAGCTGGTGACACCACGTTCAAATGCTCCCCAGGCAGGGGCTGGTGGTGCTCTGGCAGGACCATCACACTCCAAGCATTTGACTTCCCAAAGCAGGAGGAGAGAAGAGGGCAACAGAGAGTGGAGGACAGGCCACCAGGTTCAGGGACCACGGAGCAAAATGAGACCAACCTTGTCCTAAGGTACAAGGATACTGTAATAAATAATATTAACAGAGGAACTGTGTGGTGCAAGAATGAGGTAAGCAATGCAAGAATAAAAATATGAATAAGAAAGACATTGAGCACGTGCTAGAGCATGTTCAGAGAAGGGCAACAAAGGTGTTGAAGGGTCTGGAGCACAAATCTTGTGAGGAGAAGCTGAGGGAGGTGAGGGTGTTCAGCCCCTGAAGAAAAGGATGCTGAGGGGAGACCTCATCACTCTACAACTGCCTGAAAATGAGTCTGCCTCTTCTGCCAGGTAACAAGTGATAGGACAAGAGGAAATGGCCTCAGGTTGTACCAGGGGAGGATAAGATTGGACATTTCTTCACCAAAAGGGTTTCTCAGTGTGGAACACACTACCCAGGAGAGCAGTGGATTCACCATCCCTGGAGGGATTTAAAAGACATGCAGATGTGGAGCTTGGGAACAGTTTAGTGGTGGGCTTGGCCATATTAGGTTAGTGGCTGGCCTTTATGATTGTAAAGGTCTTTTCCAACCTAAATGATTCATGATTCTATGAATAAAAAATGTCTTGATTTTAATTAATGGGTTTTTTCAAGTCATGCAAAAAATTTTTAAAAATCCATCCTCGATTACCATCATCTTTTTTCTTTTCTTTTTTTTTTTTAACAAATTAGGAGTTTTTGCTATACTAATTGTTGAATTTGTCCATTTTCATCAAATCAAGCCGAACCAATGACATCCAGATGGTCACAGCTCTCAAGATGCCTCACTCAGGGCTCATCCATCCCTCTTGCACAGAACTAAGGAGCAGAGGGAGCCTGTTCTCCTCCTCCAGGCACCTAAAGGATGGGATTAGAAAACACAGACTTACTCAGCAGGAGCAAAGCCAGTGAATATCTCTGCTACCTCCCCATGGAGCTGAGGTCAGGCTACCCACCCATTAATACCCTGTCACCAAAAAACACGCAAAGGGATGCATGGGGAAGAGTGAGTGGCTATCTCTGGTGGGCAAACCAGGCACATGTCATCTCCTGTGATTGCAGGAGGTCAAGATTCATCCCACATGCTGTGTAGATGCTGTCTGCAGCCTCTTGCACACCCTCTGCCTCCTGCTTGGTCCATAACCCCCATGCACAAAATGACCAAGGGTGAGATTTCTGCACGAGTCCTTTGCTCTGCAGTAACAGACTTGATCTGTTGTTTCCAGCAGCTCCTGATAATACAGCAGTATTAATAATTACAGCTCTGTATTTAAGAAGAGGTGGGTCAAACTTGTAGTGATTACTTGAGTGATACTTGAAAATTGTTACAGGGTGCACCCATTGTAAGCTGGGATAATTAGGGCTGCTTCTATTAACACTCTGCCCTTCCCTATTGCTGGTTTAATTTCCTCAAACAGTTTCACATCCTACTCCTCATCCTGCCTTGGGGTTTTGCAGTAAAATTCAATAATCGTTTTCCTTTCTAGTTTTTCCATTAAGCACCAGCTTATTTCATCATCAGAACTCAGAAGCAAGTTAAGCCTCTATGGGCTGGACCAGCCAGAAACTGGGGGAACTTGTGCAGCTCTTTCATCACATCCTGCAAGCAGCTGCTTGCAGAGACCCTCTCAGTCATTAAGAGTGTTTCCCAGGACTCTGAGGCAGGCTTGAACAGCCACAGATTTTGGGATGCATTTTTATTCTCTTGTGTTTCCAAGGTCAGGGGGAAAACCACAGGTGTGCTGCAGCTTACTCATATCTGGAAAATCTCAGGTTCCCATCTTCCCTTTTTTGATGGACAACTCTGCTAGAAAGAAAAAAAAAAAAACAAAACATGACCACACATTGTGGTTCCTTAATTGTGGCAACAACAAAAAAAAGGGTCTCATTTTTATTTATATTTTTTACTGATGGAAGCAGAAATTGGTTCACCTGGCATTCAGACAGTGGTGTCTCTCTGTAGTTTGGATGGTTGAGGCAAAGTTTCAAGTTAAGGGAAGCTTTCCTCCATGCTTTTTAGTCTCAGGGGACATAAGGGCTCCCTCTGAGACAACCTTCGAGCTCTGACTCCAAAAGACAATGCTGAAAAGCAGCTATTTTGGGTTTTGGACCCTTTGACTTTCACCAAACACCTTAGTCTGGCATGTTTGAGAAGTGCAGATGCTCCTGAAATTACTCCAGCTTTCTCAAGCTCTAGCTTTGGCTAAAGACAGCAGGAATCAATCTTCATGCTGTCTAAAAGCAAGTATTACTAGCAAGGCTGTGATGGGATTTTCTCTGTGGTCAGGCTAAGCTGACCATCTCCATTAGCAGCCAGCATTGGGACAGCTCCCATCAGGCTTTTTTCTATGTCTGAAACTGTTTTACAAGTCACAGTGGCCAACACTTTCACACCCAGACACCAAAAGAAGTGGCACTGCACTGACCAAATAGAGAGGCAGCACCTCTGGCTGCCACAGGTATCACTGATCCTCCTGAGATTGATGAGGAAAGGTTAAAAAGCACCTAAACTGTTGCAGCTGGAGCCTAAGGGTGACAAATTCCAGCTATAAAGGCTGCAGGAGAAGCACAAGCTCTTGTAATGGAGTCTAGGAGCTTGTTACAGAAACAGTGCCTGGTGGAAAAGGCCTTGTGAGAACTGACTGTGCTCCTGAGAGTAAGTGATTTTCTTGGGGATGGGGAAAGAGCCAAGTGTGTGTGGTGAGAGAGGCTGGACAGTCCTTGATAAATGCCAGCACTCACATAGGAGTCAACATCCCTCTGCTAAAATCATACTTTCCTCCCTTGTGATGGGCACTGGCACCCACTTGTCCATGTATTTTCATTTTGGAAAGGTTAATGACCATTTGGTTATGCCTGAAAGGGTTTCTGCCCCAGCTCTTGGCAGGAGGGCAGGGCTGGGGAAGATGAGGAAAATAATCTGTGTCAATACACTAGAGTGGAAATCAGTGTCTTCTGGCTGCACTTTCACAGCCTGTGTGACCTGACCTTATGGGCCAAAAGGCAGACAAAATTCAACACCACCTGCTATTAGTTAGTTAATACTTAACCAAAAAATTGGGGTCAGCAGCCTCAATGAGCTGGAGATAACAGATTTGGCTTTGAGATGCCTGAATCAACCTCGGGGATAACTCCCCTGGAGATATTTGGGATGTGCTGAGCTGATCCCCCTGGCCCTGCTTCAGACAAATGTCCTGTGCCCTTGAGATGTCAGTGCATCTCCCTCCAGCTGCTCCCAGTTTGGGTGCCCAGTTTCTAGCCCATATAGCTGCAGAACACCTGGATGCTGAGCCACGTGCTGCAAGGATCTCATCCTGCCTGCCAAAACTTCCAGCAGCTGCACAGGCCAATTTTACAAGTCAGGTGTTTGCCTTTGACAGGCAACTCTTCATATCTTTATGACTAGACATTATTATATTGTTCTTTCATTTGATAACTGCTCCAGTAATGGCTTCCATTTGCAGTAAATCTTGTGTGCTTTTTCCCCACTATTAAACATGAGATTAAACCTTTGTGGGAGGCTGCACACAGAAATTCAGTGAAGCTTTAAGAGCTAGGGAGGAGGGGAGATGTGGAGGGGAAATGTGGTCCGTGTTAGCAAAGTGTCTGGTAAGGAAGATGCTTTTGGAGGAACTAATTATACCCTGGAGCACTCGGAAGAACCTACCCAGCATGCAAGTTCAACTGGAAAATGAATATTTTAACGGCTCTTCAAGTTAGTAAGTCTTTGGAAAGCACTGTTCAATACCTGGAAAATAGACCCATGACACAAGAACTAGGAATCTGAATGTGACTCAATGCAAATACTTGGCTTTTTTCACCAACACCACAGAGCAGAACCTATCCCAGTTAAATGGCTCTGGAAACACCAGCTAAAATCCTTTTATCAGCTCTCCTCAACATGCAGCTGGTTGAGTTTTACCTTCCCTGGTAGTGTAGCCTTTGGTTTGCCATAGGCAATGCTGGATCTTGCCCAGAAACCCAGGCTAGGACGAGGCAAAAGCCCAAAGCTATGAAGGAGTGTTCCAAAGGCCTTCTCTGCAGCTGCTCTTGGGCTGTGGCTCACCTTCCCCACGAGCTATTTTCATACAGTTCTACACATACAGCCACCCTGGAGGGTGAGAGCACAGGGAGAGAGCCAACACCCAGCAGCACCATGAGCTTGGCACTTCAACTCCTCTGCTGGAAGATGGTTTTGGTGCCCCAGTGCTGCAGCTCTGGCCAGGTGTGGCTCATCTGGTGGCTCATTTGCCCTGGAGTTGAGCCGAAACGTGTCAGCAGACTGCAGAGCTTGGAACTGAAGGCATCCCTGGGAAACACAGCAAGGAGTGTTTGACCCAGACAGGTGACACACAGGGTGGTGGTGACTGCAATTCCGTGCTGATACTGGAATTAAACCAGGCCTGGGGTTCTTTAGGAGAAGCTAGGCAGTCATGGTCCAAACCACTGTGCATGGCCAAAAAAGGCTGGGCTGGAAATTAGGGAGGAGCACAAAAAAAATCAAAACAAATGTTACAGAGTGGGGTAATCTGCAATTTGGGCCCCCCTGACTGCCTCTCAATCAGAAGTGTATGTGCAGAAAAATCATGGAACCACAGAAAGGCTTGAGTTGGAAGGGACCTTAAAGATGATCTAGTTCTAGACATCTAGAAATTCACCCTTTAACTCCTGTGCATGCTGGAATTAAAGCCAGAATATGTCTTCCTGTGGGATGTCAAATTCAGGCTGCAGAATAACCTCCTCCAGAAGAACCTGGAGGAAAAGGCTTCTCCCCACAGCTTGCCCATCTAAATTACCCCCATGGCAAAAAGGCCTTTTACCTTCAGTCTGCAAAGAGGATGGAAAATTGCAGTGCTTTCCTACAGTGTGTTTAAGCTCACTTCAGACAACGATTATTTTGTTGGCTTCCCAAGACCCAATTAAATGATCATTTACACCCTGTAATTTAAAGTGTGTCCTTTGCTGGTAAAATCCATAACAGCTATAAAGTGAGTGTGTATGTGTGTGTGTACAGTCATTATTGTTGCTGTTTGGTCTCTTCTCTATTTTAATAGCTAAAATATTAAAATGAGAAAAGCAAAGTGCTGATTATCCAAGGATATGCCTAATTTCACATTGTGAAGGTATCTGCTAGAATAATGTGTATATAATATAGGCAATGAGTGTTCACGGGAGACTAGAGCTGGAACACAGCAGCAATTCCAGAAATAATTGTTTCTTCAGAGGGAAAAAAATAGAAAAAAAAATAACTTGCCCTAAAGCTTCAAGCAAAGCCTTTTGCTATGCTTTTAAAAATAAATGCCAGCAATGCATTTTAATTTCCCACGTGTCTACATACACTGACATTATGAGAAATCCCTTATTTATGAAGCTCCTGGATAATCCTGGGTGCTGGTCCTGAAAATGCTCCATCCCTCTTGATTATTTTTTCAGCAGCTCAAAAATAAAATGTTTTGGTGTTTGGGGTTGGGTTTTTTGGTTGGGTTTTTGTTTTGTTTCAGGTTTTTTTTCTTAACCTGGCCACCCTATGAGCAGCAGGATAGGACCAGCTCCTGCAAGGAAGGATGTATGGCACTAATCTCCTCTTGTAAGATTGAGTTTATTTGGGAAAAAACAATTAACATGATGGGGAAGGGTATTTCTTCCCTCTGGCTGCCTCTTGTTGGCCCTGGGATGAAACTTGGCTGCTGCAGCCTGAGGAATTTCTCCTGCAAGCTGTCAGGTTTGGAGGTCATTTGTTTTGTCTGTTTGGTGGTTTTGTGGGGTTTTTTTGGGGGGGTGAGGGTTGGTTGGTTGGTTTTTTGATTTTTTTTTTTTGGTTGGTTTTGGTTTGTTTTTTTTTTTGCTTGGAGGTTGTAATTAACCGTGGATGAACAAGCACAAAGATTTCAACTACCAATCATTTTTCCTTGTAACTTTTAATCTAACAAAGCTGCTGTCTAAACAGAAGGGTGAGCTCTCTTCTTCAGAGATATTGATGCATGTACAGAAAAACAGATCACTTTTTTTTTCTTAGAGGGCAAATCTTCAAACAGGTTGGTTGCAACAAGCCATAAATATACTTGAACTTCAATGGGATTCCTAATTTTATAAGAAGGTCACTTCTAACTTATTTTAACAGAAGATGTTGTTAGTTGTCTCCCAACTTACTTCATCCCGCATGTGCAGCATGAATATGCTTCATCTCAGGCACTAACAGAATTTTTAATTAAAAAAAAAAAAGCGAATTTGACTTTTTTTAAAGTGTTATAAATCCATATTATGATATTGGCTTTTCACAAATACTAAAATGGAAGCTATATGTATAATGTTAAAGTAACTTTGCTATGAAGATACAGTTTTTTATTTCTGTTGTCAACTGATCTTAGACATAGCAGTGAAATAGCTGATATAGTATGCCTGTGTTAAAATGCCTGCTTGGCTGGGATAACATTCATATGAAGAAGACCCCTGCTGCTGACACGCCAATTATCAGCACTCACGGTCGGTAGAAAACACGGACCAAGCTGGAGGTGATGACAAGAGCGGACCAAAACTGCAGCCGGGAAACGTGCATGCTCTGAAAAGGCGGCGCCGAGGAGGAGCAGCCATGTAAAATAGGTATTGAACATGTAACCTAGTCTGGGGGAAAGTTTTAATAGGTGTAATTGTTTATGAATACGCAGCAGGCTGATGCAACAGACAGGGTATTTAAAGAGCAGGTGTGCTCTTGGCGGAATGCTGAGCACGCGGCCTTAAAACCTGCTTTATTGTCTTTGTCTCCTATTGTCCCTTATTAAACTTTTACACCATTACAAGAGAGCGAACCTCGTTTTTCACAGCAGGTGTAGCTAGCTTGTCTCCCAACTCAGTTCTTGGGTGAAACCGTAAGGCCGGCCTGTAAGAATATGTTACAACTTCGGGCACTAACGTGACTTCTAATTGGGGGGGGG
>VWZV01010767.1:3782-18038 GCA_013397155.1 Irena cyanogastra
AAAAAAAAAAAAAAAAACGTAAGGAGAAATTTCCATTTCACAAACTTAGGGTAGCTTAGCCAGAGGCTTCCTCTATTCACCCAGTGCAATGCCGCTCTAACACATCTGTCTGAACTCAAGCACAAGAAACAAACAATACGAGCCCACAGCCCACACACTGCTGTGGGCTTTCTTACCTATTGAAGAACTAATGGTGATGAAGATTATTAGATGAAACAATATTGCATCACGTGGTGGGGGGGGGGGAAGTCTAGGACTAACTGTGAGCAACACTTGTTCTTCAGATTTTCCACTGAGAAATGAAATTGTTACTATCATTCCACAACTCTTCGAGAGCAAAACAATGAGAACCAAAGTCCTGTGAATTGGATTTAACCAAGGCAGGAGGGGAAGAATGGAAGAAGTGGGCCACACCTCTATTTAAACTCATGCTTTATTAAATTACAGTATATAAACCAAAGCCAGAGTCAAAACTTTGGAGAGGGACACACAACAATGCAGTTTTCTAGTGCATCTTAGAAAATTGCATCATATTTCCTATCCTCCTTTTAAGAGCACATAAACCTGCAAATGTGACTGCAATCCAACTGGCATTCTGACTGATGACAAAAGTCAGAGGTATTCCCACACATCGTCATTCCAACCTGGTGCAGACCCAAATTAAGTACTGACCTTTAGAGTAAACCATGATATTGGCATAACTTGCTCATGAACAGCAGCTGAAAAATAATTATTTCCTCATACTTGCCTAGATTACAAAAGCACTAAGAGCTTAATTGCTCGAGCACAGCAGTACTTTTAATTAACTCTTGTTAAATCCATGCTGAGAACTTCAGCAGACTCTTAGAGACATGAAAATTCCAAAAATCTCCACCTCTAATTCAATAACATTACTCTCAATCTGAGTAGCAGCAAGGTTGTCAGTGTATAGTGCACTCCATAACAAAGCATATTTCATGGATGAGGTACTAAGAAGAAATGCTGGACAGCTACTACAAACTACTGTGACACATAAATAACAACTTACTGCCTATAACTTACATTACCGACCTCAGAAGGCAGGACTTGCAAGAGCTGCATGAAAGCTACACACCATAACTCCTGCCAAGCAGGATCTTAGCTGGTTCTGCTGTTCACAGAATCAATTAGGTTGAGAAAGACGTCTGAGATCGAGCCCAACCTATGACAAACATTACCTTGTCAACTAGACCACGGCACTGAGTGCCACGTCCAGTCCTTAAACACCTGGAAGGATGTTGATTCCGCTACCTCCCTGAGCAGTCCAATCCAGTATCTAATCACTCTTTCTGTGAAGAAATTATTTCTGATGTTCAGCCTGAATCTCCCCTGGAGTGGCTTGAGACTGTGTCCTCGTCCTGTCACTGGTTGCCTAGGACAAGACACCAACCCCCAGAGCTACACCCTCTTTTCAGGCAGTTGGAGAGAGTGACAACATCTCCCCTTTTCCCCAAGATAAAACCAACCGAGCTCCCTCAGCTACTCCACACAGGACCTGCGGTCCAAACCCTGCACCATCTCCGTTGCCCTTCTCCCGACACGCTCCAGCACCTCAACGTCCTCCTTGAACTGAAGTGCCCAGACCCAGACATAGCCCTTGTGGTTCGCCTCTGTGCTTTCGCACCTCCCCTGTTTCTCTTCGAGGATCCCCGAAATCCGTTCTATCAGTATGACTGCCTCGCAGGCCGAGACCCAATCCAGAGCACGGCCCATCCCGGGGCCAAGACCCACCTAGCGGGAAAGGCCACGGCCCAGCATATCCCGACGTCATGACGCCACCCGCCCCAAGCCTAAGGCTCTGCAGGGAGCCGCCTCACCTCCGCGAGGCCCTGCGGCTCCCGGCCGCCTCCGATCAGCCAGCGCAGCATCGAGAGCGGGGCCGGGGCCGCGTCCGCACTCTCCTGCGGCACCGGCGGGGCAGCAGCGCTGAGGGACAGGCTGCTCAATCGAGCTCCGCGCCCAGTTCCGCCCGCCGGCGGGCGGGGCCGGGTGCGGCCGGAGCAGTCGATCGCCGAGGGCGTGCGCCGCGAGGGGCGTCCCGGGTGTTCCTGCGCGGCTTGGTAGGGCGGGCCGGTGGAGTGTTTGCTGGCCTTTCACCTCGCTCTCTTCCGGCGTCAGAGGAGATTTCTGCTGTAACCTTTTACCACATTACCATATTGCATATTATAACATTACAATTATGTTATTGCCGTTTTATTGTGACGGTATGCGACCGTTTATTGAAGTGGAATGAGCATCAAAATATTTTCTAAATAACAGATTTCCCTTGGCTATGGCTGTTTCCATCCTCCCTCGCTGAGGTCTTTGATGCTTCTGTCAGGATGAAGCAACAAATATGGGTAAACTCACCTGATTCACTGTCCTGCTCTGCTGCTGTTCTTTTTGGAATCACAGAATCACAGAATGGATCAGATTGGAAGGGACCACAGTCGGTCATCTGATCCAACCTCCCTGCTCCAGAGGGTCATCCCAGAGCACACGGCACAGGGTTGTGTCCAGGCAGCTCCTGAGTATCCCCAGTGAGAGAGACTCCACAGCCTCTGGTCAGTCTGTCCCAGGGCACGGTCACCTGCACAGTGGAGAAGTCCTTCCTCGTGTTCAGGTGGAATTCCCTGTGCATCAGTGTCTGCCCACTGCCTCTTGTTTTATTGCTTGGCACCACAGAGAAGAGCCTAGATCCCGCTCCTTCGCACTCTTTAGACAGCTATAGACATTGATGAGGTGATACATTAATCTTGGAAGCCTTTTGAGTTTTAGATGCATGTGCAGCAAGATCACAAAACCCTTCCCAAAGGGCCACACGAATCCCGTTCTTGAGCAGACACAAGAAACCCTGGAGGTGTACAGTCATGTCCAACAGGCAGTGCCCTGAGCATCTGAATGTACACAGGTCACTTGCCCTGATTGTTTTTTGTGCACGTTTTTTCAGGTAATTCCAAACAATGCTTGAGATTTCACATAGGGCAGGAGATTATGGTGCCTTTCTAAATCACAGAATCATTGAGTGGTTTGGGTTGGAAGGGACCTTAGGGTTCATCTATTTCCAAATCCTCTACCATGGGCAGGACCCCTTCCACTAGACCAGGTTCCTCAAATCCCTATGCAGCCTGGCCTTGAACACTCCCAGGGGTGGGACATCCACTACTTCTCTGGGCAACCTGTACCAGTGCTTCACGACCCTCACAGTAAAGAATTCCTTCCTAATACCCCATCTAAATCTACCCTTTTTCAGTTCAAAGGCATTCTTCTCTGGTCCTGTCACTTCATGTCCTTGTAAAAAAATTCTCTCCATGCTTCTTGTAGGCTCCCCTTTAGGAACTAGAAGGCCACAAGAGGGTTGACTCAGAGCTTTCTCTTCTCCAGGCTCAACAATCTCAATATTTTCAGCCTTTCTTCACAGGAGAGGTGTTCCACCCCTTCTGAACATCTGCTATTGACCAGTCTGTGTGTGTAAAGCATGGGATGCTAGGATGAAATGATACTGTAGTAACCTAAGTTCAACAAATATTTGTGATGTGTAACCTGAGTTTTGCCATTTGTTAACTTGCAGTTTTGTAACCAACAGAAGTTGATAACGGTCATAAACCAGTCCTAGAGCAGTTGTTTGCCTACTTCAGCAAACTTCTGCTTTTTCATTTCAGTTCATTCATGCTGACTTCCATCTTACAGATGCAGTTCCTGCAGACTAAGGGCACAGCCAGTGGAATTATGTAGATACACCTGCCAGGGTTTCCATGGTAATCAGCAATTTTGTCATCAGCAATCTGGTCCCTGGCAGTGTCCCTAAATAATTTGGTATATTCTCCAAACTGGCAAGTGTTGAGTCATTTTGTTACATTTTATTTATTGGAAGGAAGGACTGCACAGCATAACACTGCTTACAGTTGTATGACCTGTATGACCATATGAGATGAACTGACCACAACCTCCTTCCACCATCCCCCTGCACATCTGCAGGAGGAAGAGGATTTGTGAGTAAAGTTGAGCCCAGAAAGAAGAAAGACATGGAGAGAAGGTGTTGTAAAATGTTTTTCCCTTATTTCTCATTATCTTACTTTGATTTGATTGGCAGTAAATTAAATTTAATTTTTCCCAGGTCGAGTCTGTTTCCTCTTGATGGTAATTGGTGGCTGATGTCTCCCCGTCCTTATCCTGACCTATGAGACTTTTGTTGTACTTTCTCTCCCCTGTCCAGCTGAGAAGGGGAGTGATAAAGCAGCTTGATAGGCACCTGGCATCCAGCCAGGGTCAACCCACTGCAGATGGACTTCAGGAGAGTGCTTTTTATCTCTTTGATTAGAACTGACCTTAGAATTCTGCTTCTGAGCCTCTTTTCATTCCTTCTTTAAACTAACAATGCTGTCTGCTTCCAGGATTTTTCTCCATTTTCCATTTCTCTGCCTTTGTATGTTGTATGAATTTCTGTACACTTCTTTTTTGAATCCTACTTAAAAAATCTTTTAAAAAACAGTTTTGTTGTTACTATTTCAAACATCTAATGTACTGTACACTTCCAGGAAGCAGGTGCAACTTCTCTTTTTCCCAGTGTGGTTGGTACAGGTGCTGTGTTTGTTGTGGTGCCTGGGTAAAGAGTGCAATCGATCACAGTGTTGCATTTGCTAGGCCAAAATGCAGTGTTTTCTGCAATTTATGGCTTGTTGCTGTCAACCATTGGCAAAGGATTGTGCTCAGGCTCTTAAACTATGCAGAAATGATTGAGTCTTGGAGGATAACACTCACTGCAGGAAATGTGCAGCACGTGTTGTGATTACATGAGCACACCTTTCCACCAATGTGACATTTCTTGTCCCCAGGCCTTAGTATTTGAGTAGAGGAATAATTTTCTCTTCCCACCTTCTACAGTGGCTTCCCTTTTAACTTGTCACAGTGAGATCTCAGCCTCTGCAGTAGTGACTAGGCATAGAAACTGTCACTAGGTTATCTCTTGCTCTATTAACTAACATTTCCAGTATGTCACATTATTTATATATGTCTTATAAATTGCTGCAGCCTATTACAATTTCCTCAAGTTACATAGTTCAAATTTTTCTATAGATTTTGTTAATTGAATAGGGTTCCTAGGAACAGGTGAACAATTTACAATCAGTCTTACTGTAAGAATTACTTTGAGAGATTTTTACAAGGAAAGTACTAGAAAACATAATTTTAAAGGTGACTTCTCTAAATCGGACCATATACCTTTGAGATATAATTATGATTCTGTTTCAAAATTCATGCCTAGTCCACACAGTATTTTCCTTTATGTCTAATAAATAGATCAGTTGAAAAGTGCATGCAAGGATTTCGCACTGTGCCAAGATCAACTACAGTCAAAACACTTTACATATTAAAGAAACAGAAGCAGCCAACGGATGATATTTCAATGAACAGCCTGTGCTACAGTCCTCCACAACCAGTATGTATGTCTTAAAAATCCATGCTGCTGTTCCTTGCATTCAATGGTAGTTAAATCCACCCCCTCAGGAAACAGCTAACTTTGCTTTCCCAGGTCAGGTGAGTGATACAGAAGTTCAGACATCTGTTATTCCTACAGAGAAATTATCTGTTTAAATTCTGCACACCCTGTTAGAAGTGCAGCGTGGCCCTGGATGATGGGGGATAACACAGCTAAGTGTCACTTGCATCTTTCTGGTGCTTAAGGCCATGCTGTCTAACCAGTTCACTGTGTGACTGAAGGTGATTAAAAGTGCTGAGAAAAAATGGACCCTATGGCTCCTGCCAGTTCAAGGGCACTGTTGTAGATATGCCGTGTGCCACCAGAGCACCCTCATGGCATTCCTTACAGGATTCAATTCATTTTGTCACACAACCACCTATCTCCCAACTAATCACCAGCAGTCAGAGGTAGGAGAAGGTTAGGAGATCAACCAGCAGTATCACCTGAGCACATTGAGTTCCTCCTCTTCCTGAATCCTGGTTGCGCTAGACCTGGCCTAGGGATATGAGCTTGATTTAGGTGATCCTGAATCTAAACTCCAAGAACTTATGAGGGAATGGAAGTTCAACCACGGATGGTAATTAACTTGCCCCCATCTATCCTAAGGGGATCTCTGTGGCTCCAGCGATGGTGTTGTATCTGAGAGAAATGTTTCCCCACCTTGACAAAAGGTCCAGCTGCTTCCAGGATGAAATTCTGGAGTTGCTCGCAGGCCAAATAAATGTATGGGTTCAGATTCATAGATGAAAATAAATAGTTTTGTAATTTTCTAATAGTTTTGTAAATTTTTCTAGATTTTTGTGGCTGCAAAAAAAGGCTTTGTCACCCGTTCTAGTCAATGGCTTCAGCTACCCTTGAAGCCACAGTAGAAATTTATGTGTTACCCCATTATATGGGGTCACCTTTGCATGCTGTCTTTTTTCTCTGTTGATCAAATACCCATGATGTCAGCAAACACCAAATGACTCTGCCCCTAAAGATAAGCATCCTTCATGGTCCACAAGGACACCCAAGTTCCCAGATCCATGACCCCAGAGCAGGTCACTAGATGGAAGGATCAATCAACAGGTACCTGAGTGCTTCAGGGTCTTAGGACCATGATGCAGCTCATCATACAAGCTGAGACGGAGCCAAGTAGTGTAGTGCTCCTATCCACCCCTTCATGAAGAATTTCAGCAGACTGGAGAGAAGTGAAGAAGGGTATCACACTGCTCCTGGCTAGGAGAAAACTAAATGGTGGCTTGATTAAATTCTGGAGAAAATCTGCTTTCTCCCCTTAGCCTTAGATTTAACATCTAAGTGTGCAAAACATGTATTAATTTCTCCTGTTTGGTCAGAGTCGGAAAAGTTCACCAGAAGTGCAGATGAATACTGATAGTGTGGGGATGCTACCCTAGACACACACTAGCAGCCTTCATTTGTATTAAGTTGTAATTTCTGGCAAAGATTCTTATCAGCTCTCGCTTTTGTCATTCTGGCCCAATCCCTGAAATTAAATTCGAGGAAAAATCTTACTTTTAACACTAGTTTAATGGATTAAAGTTATTGTCTGTGTATTTCCATTTTTAATGCTTTGATGTTGCAGTTATCTGTGCTTGAACAATCCCTTTTCTTCCTCCACAAACTGTGGCCACCTCCATCTGATGCACTCTAGTTTTTTCTATGTGTTGTCAATAAATATTTTTGTATTTCTTGTGTTCGGTTTACATTTATCTGTGAAAAATAGAGTACCTCATACAGTGTGCAATGCTGTGTTTCTCTTCACAAAGCAAATTGGTTTGCCTCTTCAGTGCCTAGTTCCTGTATTATGTTCTTGCTGAAGGTCTAAGGAAGCAAGTGCCATAAAATGGAATAACACCTGCATGAATTCCTCAAAGTCTGACTGTACTTTGTGAAGAAAATGGAGTGAACAATTTTTTTTTATCTCACAGTACAAATTGCATGCTGCTCTGATCTAAAGTGGAGTGTGATGGCAATATAAGCCCCCAGGTGGCATTCTAACCTTGTTTTTCTAAATCGTTTGTTTTCGTAAGGAATGGATCTGATTCTTTTGTTTAAGAAGAAATTTTCTTTACCCTCATGGTAGATTTGAACAAAGAAATTAAAGCCATAAGCTGATCCTTTTTTTGGTTTGTTTTTGAGGTTTCCAATTTGTACATGTTTTGTTGATTCAAATGCAGTAGCCTCAAACCCAGCTTGAAATCTAATAGATGTTTGATGGAATGATGTAAATTATACTGTATTCCAGATACTGAAGTCCATAGTGTGATGATGTCCTGCAACAGCTATTCAATGAAAGATAGCATATGAATTCTGAAAATCAAAATTGCAGTAAAATGCTTTGCAACAAATTTATGAGAAAATCGTAAATCCAATTCTGACAAATGTCTTACAACACATGGATATTAACTGATGCTGGGTTACAATGAAATCCAGGCAAAATTCAATATTATGGGTACATGAAACCAGTGTGATTCTGGTTGGATTTCTGTTTCTTTCCAGGAGTACCAGGTAGGCCTTTGCAAAGAGCACAGCTTGTACCTCCTAGCTTAGGCACTCTGTTTATGTACTGAGGGTGCTGATGGTTCATCTTCAGGTCCCTCATTCACCATGGGCAGGATGGCTCCCACAGAGGTTTCCTCAGACTACCTTGCAAAACTCCTCAGCTGAGTTGCTCCCTGCTGAAGCATTTCTTTCCCCAGCAGCTTCTCAGTTCAAAGCTGGGGTCTAGTGTCACTTTCACAGTGTTTATTCCCTTTCAACTCTTTCGTACCTGGATGTTACTTTGCTACTGAGTACTTATGTGCTTTCTTCCATACTGTCTGGTACATGTTGGAGGAGTGCCCACAAAAAAAACTTCACAACCTCCCCTAAAATCCTTTCTTCCAACTTTTCTCTGGAATAAAACGCAGAACTTCCTTAGAAACCACTGGGCAGATGTGTTGCAAGTTGTCCTTACAGCTCTGACCAAAACTGTCACCTAGTCATGTGCACTATGGGCTGCGCCACCTGCAACTCTTTGCAACCTCTGCATTTATTTGGATTACAACCTCTTTGAAAGGCAGATTGGTTTAGCTTGTACTTGTGCAACACTCAGAAAAAAGGAATCGTTGTCCTTCTTTAGGATTCCAGTGGGATACAGAGCACAAATACACAGTAATCATATTTAACAAAGCAAATGGAGCTAATTTAAATTACTGCTTAAAATATATCGGTATGTATTAGGTCATAAATAAAAATCGACCTACACGCTGCCCTGGATATCTTTCAGAATGGGAGGAGTCACTAAGTCAGAGAATCATCAATCACAGTTCCTAAAGCACCAAAACCCAAATTGCTGCCACACCATAAGACACTAAATAGCCAGAAGGCACAGACGGAATGTTTGAAATTCAGACTTCATCTGTCCTTATTGTGTTTCAGCTCTAAAGCTCTCAAAAATCCTTCTAAAAAGTCATTCCAGTGTATTTTTCAGTATGAGGTCCAAGCCTTAATTTATAGTAGACTCTTGCAGGTGGTATCTCTGGGCTTTGGACTGGACAAATGCAAAACTTTTTGAGTTTAAGTGGATTTTGAAACAAAGCCATGTATGTTTATTCACAAAGGCTTGTGAGTTACCCTTTGGGCTGTCTTGCACTGTGCACATCATACATTTCTGTTTACTTACTTTCACATTTGTCAAACACATTTTTTCATCCTAAGTTTTCTAGTGACATTTAGGTATGGATATGTTTAAGTAATATTGATAAACGTAAAATTTTAACACCCTGTCCCCTTCTTAGCAAGTCTGAAATTCATCACAGGATATTCTCATCTTCCCTAATTTAGATATGCTTGAGAAAGTCCTCCGCCCTTACCAAAAAAAAAGAAAAAAAAAAAATCTTCTTGAGAGGTAAAGTATCCCCTGACCGCTGACCAAAGTTACATACATGTAGCAAAGAGGTCCAAAATGGAAGAAGTCTCACTGTCTTAGCTGTAGTGAATAATCTGGCAGCTACAGCCAAATACCTTCAATACCTACAGCACATTAAGTAATTACAATGAGAGGATGGGTCACTTTTTACCTTGCCAAAGAAGAAGTCGTTGAATGTCCGCTACTGTTAATTTTTTAATTCCCTTGGGATGACACTCAGTCCATGGCCATATGAGTACACTGGCAGTGTGATGCAAATGTACAGCTAATCTCTGCAGCTACAATTGTGAGATACTGCTAGTACAGATTTATAAAGACCAACATACAGGATTCAAGACAAGACCTGATGCACCACGTCAGCTGCAAGTCTGGTTCTCCACTCAGAGAACACTAATTCACACCCACCCAAGGAGCAGCCACCTTAATCCCAAGGCTCACCACATCACATGACACCAGAAATTCAGCTCGACTAAACATAAGTGAAAAGGGGATAACAGCAATCTCTTGTGTATCATGGAGACACTAGAAGGAGGCTGGGAATTGGGAGGGGTTTTTAATCAAAAGCAAGGTTTTGGTCAGAGGGGCTGCACAATGGCACACAGGTAGCCTCAGAAAGGGCCTATATGGGCAGAAGTGGTGGTTATCCTGGAAAATACCTTCCTGTGTGCCTGTCATCATGCACCAGGCTGGCAGAAGGCCATTAAATACCTAGAAGGGAGATACAATTACATGGGTATCAAAGATGCATATACTTTGCTCTGATCTCTGAACAGAGCATGGTGGTGATAGGGAAATTTCAGCATTTATTTAACAAGATCCAATCTAGCAAAATGTTTCTATCACATTTGCTATGTACAGTATCTGAATTGTCACAAAAAAATGTCACCAAAATACTAAAAGGCAAGTCTGTGTGTAGGAGTATTGCTTGAACACTGTGTGGGCCACATGCTGATAATTGGAGTTCACACCCTTTCTGTTGTTCAGGAGAAATCTTCCTGCTCAGATTAACAGAATAAAGCCAAATCCCTGAGCATATTATTTTATTAATTTATTCCAAGTAACTTACTGGGAATTAAGTATCTGAAGGACTAAAGACTCAGTCATAAAAGACAAAATATGGACTGCAAAGTCCAGCCTCCAATTAAGAAATACACTGAAGTGCAGGTTACATGAGCACCAGATATTGCAGGTTTCTTTCTTTCACGTTTCAGTCTACAGAGTTTGCAATAAAATATCATTCAAGTTTACATAGCAAGTTAAAACAAAAATTATAATCGATGAGCTATAATGACTTAGAAGATTAGCTATGGAAAAGTTCCTTTCTATGCATACCACAGTTAAAAAACATTACCATGTTAATTCATACTGTGTCAATAAGTATAACGATTTTCCAATTCTGACTCCCTTCTCTGTACAAAACTACTGAAATCCCTCAAGAAGACAGTGGTGTTATAGGCCGTATTCTTTGCTGCCTTTTCATACAAATTCCCCCTTGAAGTAATGTTTAAGGTTAAGTCAGGAGAGGTCCCCATTTTCTTTGGCCTTGATCTCTTAAATCCTTCCACAATGTACAGTTGGAAGCTTAGAAATGCTGTTCTCAAGGCTAATTTTGTGGCAGAAGAGTCTGGATGATGTCGCATTGAGCGTGTGTGTGACTGTCAGCTAACCAGCTGTGTCATTTTTCCCGTTGCTGTGTGGCTTTCCTTGCCTTCTTCCTGGTGAAACTTGCTGTGGCTGTTTTCCAGAGCAAGTACAAACAAATGCTGCATATGGACTACAAGAAACATTAAGTGTATAAATGATTCACAAGAGCCTGTTGTCTTATGCCTTTCATGACAAAATGGTATAAAAGGGCACAAAGCTGTTAAAATGAGTGACCAGTAATAGTGGGAACCTTGGTCAACAGAACAAGTTGGTATAAAAGCAACATGGATTTCAGGAGAATTGGATTCTTTGACTAAAGAGGGACCCTCAAAATTACACTATACCTCCTGTCTCCTCCTCCTCTTAGAATAGGACAGGCTGTGTGGATCCCAACATTGGGCAAGGTTCTCTCTTCTTTTTCAACACTGCTTTCTTGAGTAATGCATTGTCTCCACTGTGTCCTGGCTTGAGGGGCATTTCAATAAGCTTTCAGACCTTTCAAAACATTTTCTCTTCTTTTCTCCCAGGTATTCTTCCAAACAAGTCTGTCGCTTCAGAAATAAGTAAGCCAGAAAGAGCTACTTGCTCTGTTTGGTAAGTCATATCTTCCATGTAACACAAACCAGAACTCTTCACCCAACCATTTCTAGAGCAAGCTTCCACACCAGCTGCAGCATAAAGGCAGACACCCTCCATGTAGGGATTTCACATGACTGAATCTGGCACACATGTTGTCCAGCCACTTCAGGGCTTGATTCACCTCACTGTTTAAAAATGTTTAAAAACATCTTGAATTTTTTCTGACTGTGACATCCAATGACAAGGATCATGGTATGTATTTTTCTGTCAGATTTCAATAGCTAATCTGTTCATTCCCAGACAAGTCAGCAAAGTGAGAAACAAAGTATTCATATGTATTTTTCTGTGCTTTTGAACTGTTCTTTTTCCTTTTTTCACAGATATAAACTTGCTCACCATCTCAGCATCTGGGCTCTCCTTCCTGACCTCTTTGTTATACTAATGTGAAGTTGCAAGCCCATTCATACCTCATCTTTGGTCCACAGTCTTGTGAGACTATGAAATCTGTGGGACAGTTTCACCTTCTCTCACTACTTATCTTCAATTAAATAAAGAATCAGAGGATTCTACCAGAAACCATGTGTAATTTTGTGAGAGGATTGTACTTGAGGGAACCTGCATAAGAAAAAACTGAAATTTCTGATATGACTGAAATGTAGCCTTTGAGGACAGATGGTTTTAGCATTTTGTCATTCAGCATGCCGTTGAAGAGACAAAAAGCCTAGTTATTGCTTTTCACAGGCAAGAGCTGCTTTTTACAAGGAGTCACCAGATAGGCAGCCTCAGCATATCTGAAAAAAATTAGGGGACAAAAAATGTATGTTCCTGCCCTGGAGCTGACCACAGCTCCTGCCTTATGCGAGGGAATGGGGAAACACTAGGGACATTACTCCTCTCCTACCTCTGAGTACCTTCAAAAATAATGGAGAAGGAGTTGGTGCTCTTGAATAGATAAAAATGATGTGGTACAGTGATCCAGCAGTTTTGACAATGTTCTGCACCCTGGCAGGCTCAAGGATAACCTCCTGAGTATGAGCTGGGGAAGGGTGGAGATGAGACAGAACTGGCGAGGACTCACTTGGTCAAGAGTTGGAAAAGGGAAATCTTTAGTCTCTTGCTCTTCTTGTCTAGAGACATGTTAAACACATTTCCCATCAAGAGCTACCTAGAGTCTAAATGCCAGAGGACCTTTGAAGAATAAATCTCAGTAGCTTTCATCTTGAATGGTCATTTTGGGGTGTTTTGGTGTGGAGTGCTAGGATTTAGGTCCATTTTCAGAAGTGCTAGGTGCTGCCCACCAAAGAAAAGCTGCCGGCAGCTGTCAGTGCTCACTGCCTCCAGGAAACAGAACTCAAGGGGTTCTAAACAGCCAAGAATCAGGAACAGCTTTTGAAATGTGTAAACCCAAAGCAGCTGAAGCAGCTGTACCACTAATCAGGCAGCTTGCTACGCTGCCATTCAGGTCTTCTCCAGCACCAGCTTTTAAAAACAGACTTGATTGTTGAATAAATAGCATGGCCATTTCTGCAAGTGCTTTTTTGTGAATATGGGCTTGGAACCACCACCACCTTTTTTCTTGTAGCTGTGGTTATATCCAAATGGTACTTTATCACCAATTCTGGACTCAAGTGAGAATTCAAGAGATGTAAAGGAAAAGGATGAGATTGTTAAAGGAGAAGCCACAGCCCAAGAATTCTCTCACCATTCAAGGAGTGTCACACACACTACCCAGGCTTTCCTTGCTAGTACTGGAGTCTGTTCTCAGTGGGGCTGATGGGCTTACTTTCAAGAAATTGCACACATACTCATTCTCAGATGCACTTCCTCCTTCAGGCTCTATCCTGGGTTTTCTGCAGCAGAATCTAAGGTGTCAGATTTATAGAAATAAATAATTTAATAGAGTGATACAGCAACAGAACAGCTTAAACTGACCCAGAAATAAAAAACCTCCAGGCAATTAGACCCTCATGATTTATGCATCTGGCCTCACGCACTCTTCACATGATTTCAAGTCCAATGGTGATTTTTGGGCTGGGATCTTCTAACACCTTATTGGACTCTTTCTCTGTCTTCCCATAGCCAGCCTGTTAACTGCTTTTATCTTGTCAAGCTGTAGCTTCTGCTGATGGCTGCAGCCTCCTTGTCTTCTGGTTTGTGTTTCTTGTGCACTAGATCAGTCAGGACACAGTAATGAAAAAAGGCCTAGACTTAGGGACAAAAACCAATTTGCAACAACTAAACATCAGTGTGTTGTTAATATTCTTCCCAAACTAAAGATAAAACACAACACTGTACCAGCTACCAAGCAAACCAACTCTGTTCCAACATATCTGGGTGGAAGTTCACAGCTTGCGGCTCAGGGCTCCAGCAAATCCAACTGCTCATGCTGAGCAAGTGGAGTCAAGCAAACAGCAGGTTAAATCACACAGTGTTGTAATTCTGAGTGACACATTCTGTTTAAAACTCACTTATTTAAGCTAAAGAAAATGTATCTCTCAACAGTGAAGGTATCTTTTCTTCATCGCCAAAGAACAGTCAGTCCCCTGCCTGCACTTCCTAGATATCCATCTGGATTTCCATGCATATCCACCTGTGTATGCACAAGATATCCATCTTAGCATTATCTGAAGGTGATGACATGGCT
>VWZV01010767.1:18071-52097 GCA_013397155.1 Irena cyanogastra
TTTTTTTTTTTTAAACTGGGCCTCAAACTTCATTCAGAGTCTTTGGAGAGTCAAGGAAAATTGTACATACATCCTTGGAGACAGAGCTTTGCTTTCCTATTCAAGGTACAGAGCTCCTAAGGGTCGGCGTGTGTAGAAAAGGCTGGTTCCTAGACATGGTCCTTGTCAACACCAACTCTGCCTTCAGACCACAGGGAGGAGTTGCTGCAGTTGCTACCAGCACTGCTGCTTACACTCCAGTCTCCAGGTCAGCCTGTGAGTGAGATATGGATCAGGGTATAGCAGGTACCTTTTTACTTTCTCAGGTCTGGATTAGAGACAACTTTTGTGATTAAAACAGGTGCAAGACAAAACAAAGTTACTGAGTCTGTGATTAAAGCCCCACATTTTGTCATACTCCCTGATAGTGACTGAGGCTCCTGCTGCTCTCTCTCCTTAGCTGCAGGCAAGGGGAGGGGTTTTCCCTGGACTCAGGCAGCCAAGAGATACCAACTGAATGAAGACAAAATGAAAAATACAAAAAATCTTGTAGGCAGACATTCCCATCTTTGCCAGATGCCTCAGCTCATCTTGTCATCTCCCATGGTAGACAAAGAGCCTGTGTCCTGGGCTGGCTATATGATGCCTCTATCCCCAGTCGTCTGCTCTGTTTAGGCTGGATAATAAGTTTTGCACCTTTAAGATTTGTTCCAAGAGTGAAGGAGGGAGAGAAGAAGCGCAGAGTTTGTTATCAGAAACTGCACTTGCTCCCCTGTGTCCTGCCCCTGGACTGTGCTGTCTGCAGATGGTCAGACAGCAGGACAGAGCTCTCCTTTGCTTTTAGCTAGTTTTTAGCTAGCTGAGGCAGAGAAGTTCCCTGGGCTGTGGGTTTTCTCTCTCTCTGGACCTGTTTAACCCTGCTCTGGACTGAACACCCAGCAGAGCAGCAGCAGCTCGCACCTGTGGCCTCCGGGCCGGGCCTGGGCCGCGGCGTTTGCAGGCCTGAGGGACTGAGAGAGACTGAGAGAGACTGAGAGAGACTGAGAGAGCCGGGCCACAGCCACGGAGGGACTGAGAGAGACTGAGAGAGACTGAGAGAGCCGGGCCACAGCCACGGAGGGACTGAGAGAGACTGAGAGAGACTGAGAGAGACTGAGAGAGACTGAGAGAGACTGAGAGAGCCGGGCCACAGCCACGGTGGGACTGAGAGAGACTGAGAGAGCCGAGCTACAGCCACAGAGGGACTTTGTGAGTTTGTCATCTCTTTGGGAGCGGCGAGAGGTTTTGTGGTTTCATATTGTTCATTTTTTTCTGTTGTTGTGCTGGTGAATGCTTTGCCTGTTAAATAAACAGTTTTTTCCACTCTTCCCCAAGGAATTCTTTTCCCCGAACCAGTTGGGGGAGGGACCACTTGAATTTGTTTTTTTTTTCTAGAGGAAACCCCTTTAGAGGGTTTCCTCCCAAAGTTGTCCTAAACCAGGACAGCCTGTCAAAGCCAAACAGATTGGTAGATTACAAAAGCCCCTCTGACACACCCTCTTCTCCCAAGAGGATTCACTTCCTTTCAGCTTTCACATCATTAGCACTCTCATGGCAGGCAGGGGGTCATTTCTAATTTGTGAATGCCCTTGGACCACAAGCTGGGATTTTTAATTTGTTTACCTTGCATATTAAACAGTACTTTCAAAGGTACTGTCAATAAATCCTCTATGAATCAGGATCTTCACTCCAGACCTTGTTGCTACTTTCACTTTTTTTTATTTGACTAGATGAGATTAAAAAACATTCCATAAGGGCAACCTCAGTCGCCAAACACAGTGTCATCACCAAAGTCCTCAGAGTGCTGAGGGCGAAACTCAAGGGCTTTGTGACATAAGGAAAGAGTATAACTTTGCAAAGGAGAAGTCAAACCAAGCTGCTACATCAGATCCTCAAGTGGGGACTCAATTCCTAGGATTGTGGCAGTGAAGAATGCCTCCTGGGATAAGCTCACTCAGAGC
Source organism: Irena cyanogastra (assembly GCA_013397155.1). NCBI lineage: Eukaryota > Metazoa > Chordata > Aves > Passeriformes > Irenidae > Irena > Irena cyanogastra. The sequence continues at coordinate 20,051 of VWZV01010767.1, forward strand.
CTCTGCCCATTAAGAGGGATGAAGGGTGTTCTATCACCTTACCCAGGGTACCTTTGGGAGTACCTAGACCTGTATTATCAATCCCCCAAGCACCACACACAAGGAACCAAGAGGGAAATCTCAATTAATTAATCGGCTTAGCCTTCTCTCAGAGATCCATGCCATGAAGACAAGTATGGTGCTCAACAATAGCTGTTACAGTCTTACATCTTCATGAAACCTTGCTTATAACCTTGTCCTCCTAGCTCTTCTCCAGGGTAAAGGAGGGAGTTCTATTTCTTTTTCATGTTTTGAGTTCACGAAACAGTTGTATTAAGTTTATAGGGCAAAAAAGGAAATGCTTGCATATGTTTGAGTGTAAATGCATGACGGTACATCACTAGTGCTCACACTTTCTCCCCCTCTTTGGCTGATAGGTGGTGTTGCAGGACTATTGAACTCTGGCACTGATCACATATAGAGCCACATGGAACTCAGCAGTTTCAGTTCACAGGGTTTCTGCTAACCTTGGTCCGTCTTTCAGCTCCTGGGAGGTTTGCTCACACATATAGACCAGATCTGAGTTTCAGGATATCTAAACTGTTGGAGTAAAACTTAGTTCAACTTCTCACGGAAACTGTGGCAAAGCCATCACATTTAATAATGTGTAAGCAAATGGTCATTTGAAAGAAGCACAGTCAAAACTGTCCCATATTTGGTCCTTTTTATTCTAAAATTAATTCAAAATTTTGGCCCATTTCCCAAAGGTGTGTAAATTAGAGCAAATATGTAAGGACTCAAGAGATCCCCATTGAGCCCAGATGAGTTCAGTGATAGATCAGTTTCCTGGTCCTTCTACTCTGGTATATTTCAGTAAATTTCACTGGATGCTTCATAAGAAGCGGCAACAAGGGAAAAGAAATAAAAAAGAATATAAAAGAAAAGCAAACCACAAACCACTTCTCAAGTGGTTATGACTTGACCTTCTCCAGGGTAAGGGGTAAACTGTCTTCCAAATAATTCCGTTTAGAGCTTACTTTACATCCTGAAACATCAGGGATATTCTATAACACAGCATGGGGAAAGAAAGGGATGTTGTCAAACTAAACACACACTTGAGAAAACACTATCAGCCAAGGGACACTGTCTCAAGAGATAGTTTACATTTTCATCATGTCCTGGGCTTCCCCCTCTGCTTCACCCTGAGCAGCTACTGCAGTGGTCACAGCTGCCTCTTCTACCCACCCTTGCCTGTGGCACCTGAGTCCTCCAGGTAGGGCTGCTCCATCATGGAGAAGAGTTGGTTACGTCATGCAATCCATCCAGAGGGTAGCAGGAGTGTGAACAGAAAAATAAAGTAAAAAAGAGGCAAGAGAGGCAATGGGTAACCTTGGACTGAGACCACAAAGAGCCACCTCCATTTGCAGAATGTCTCAGCATTTATCCAGATCTAGCTGAATCTTCTCTCCAAAACTGCTCACCAGTACTTTCTTTCCTGTGCTCAGTCGCATGATTCTGGGCTCAGGGGTCATGTCCTGCTTATGGTGTTTTTGCACACACTTTCCGCTCCGTGGAAAGTCAACAAGTGTGGATGACTCTCTATGTCTAACACAGTGGCACAAGTAATGCCATAGGGCCTCTGTGAGCTGGGGTGTGCAGCCACACTGGTGATGGGAGCAGCACCATGAGGGCCCTGCATAGGACCCTCCTGCAAAGTGGTGCACTGGAGTGGAGGGACTGTGGCCACACCAACAGGGACAGCCAGCTTCATAGACTAAGCTCCCTGGAAAGGAGAACGAGAGGCCAGAAGAGCCCCTTAGACAATGAATTATCTAAATCAGGCAGTAAGATGTAACACTGATTGAAAAGCTTGTTCAAATTGCTTTCACTGTGATTCATAAACTCTTCATGTAAATTCATATGTTAGGATGAGCACAAAAATTAGAAAGCTGGAATAAGATTGCTTTAATTTAAATAAGAGACATGGTTGTGAATATTAGGCCTTTACACTGTTAGCAGTAACCGATCAGATGTTAACAAAATCTGATATGCAACAGTTTTACATATCCCCTTGTGGGAGAAAGATCAACTTGCAAACTGGTTTATAAATCAGCCACACTCTTAGAGTTAGGCTACTGTATCTAAATGGCTTTTAGATATGCTTCCTGTTTTCAGCTACCATATTTACAAATGAAAGCTTTTTCAAACCACGTCTTTTAATATAATTTGCATATTTAGTAATACATTGATTAACATTAAACACGGATTATTGCAATTTATTTCAGAAACAGATGGGATGCATTAAGTGAAAAGCCAGAGCGTTTAAACAGAGCACAGTCCCAGGTTGACTCCCGATGATGGATGAATACAAAAACTTTATTAACTGTCAAGAAAAGGGAAAAGGAAAAGGAAAAGGAAAAGGAAAAGGAAAAGGAAAAGGAAAAGGAAAAGGAAAAGGACACTTCATGCTGACTCCTTTTCAAGCACTTCCCTCACTTAAGAGTATACAAAACTGCCATTAAGGGGAATTTAAATAAAGCTTTGGCACAAAGAAGACAAAATTCTGACCCTGGGTGTCAGCCGAAAGGAGGAAAAACTTGCCCCAGGAGCCGAGTCCCCCCGCCAGGCTCGTCCCCGGTGCCAGTAGGTGGCAGCCGCCCACAACGCACATTTCCAAGGCACACTTTGGGCTGGTGGGGATTTTTTAAGTTGTTGTTTTTTTTTTTTCCCCTCAGCGTTCGCGGGAAACTTCTACGTCTGGGAGAAAACTCTGTCAGGTTTCCTTCTCTTCGCAATGGCCTCTTAGTACTTGGCTTTCAAATATGCTGCCTTCAGTCGGCACCGGATAGTAGGAACACCCTGCAATATGTTGTGGTGCTCTTGTGCTTGCGTGTGCAAGTATACAGGTGTAATTTTGACACAAAACCAAGATGCACATAAACTGTATAAAATTATCTATGAATCAGTCATATGTACAAGGATATGCATAGTTTTTTTAATAGCAAAATGAGCATGTAGAACAGCAATACAATGTGAACCTGTTATTCATGTTTACAAATATTGTCCTCAAAGAGAAACCTTCATGTCCCAAAAACAAGTTGGCAAGTCTTTCATCTTTATTTAGGAATATACATTGCAATGGTCAAGGAAGGAATAGGCAGTGTCATTGAAAGGTAGGTCCAGTGGTGATATTAAAACATGGCAGTTCATGAGCCATAGAAGTGTGGTATGGGGGGGGATTACTTCTGTATGTGCCCTGCTTCTTACATTCTCATAAGAAAATGTATCCACTGCTGGGCACTGATTAACCCATAGCCTGACCCAGTGCATTGGTTTGTATCTTATTTAAATTAGCTTTCTGTATAATTAATGATGCAGCCAATTAGTCTGACAGAGCCTGGATACCATAGCTAAAATAAGCTTTGACACTTCAATAGATCTTTTCAAGTAGATTACATAAATGTTATTTCTATAGTACCCATTCAGAGCCCTTCCTTTTGTCTTATATTTCTAACAGGAATGGTCCTTCCCAAGGCAGGAGGTGGAGATCTCCAAAGGGAAGCAGTTTCACCTTCCCCCTTCAGGTCATTTTCTTTCCAATTGTTGGGCCTTGTTTTCCCCTCATGCAGTTTCACGTGAGCTTCACAATTTAGTATAGTGAAGGAAGAGAAGGAGCATATTCTGTCCTCCACACAAATACAAACTCACAGGCAGCGTAATTGTATTCTTTTCTTTCTGGATGGAGAACATGAGTTACTCTAGAGCTAGGAAAATAAGACTCCGTCCATCAGAGGACATAATGATCTTGGGAGAGTAAGAATGGCTCCCCTTGAGCAAAGTCTGAGAGAAGTGACCTGAGAAAGGGAAGGCAATTTTATCAAAGGTTCACCTGGGGGGTCTACTCCAAAATTTGTCCAAAGAGAAGGAGCAAAATCACCTGGGACTGATTGTACTGATGCTGGGATTTAACTCACAAATTCCCAAATTTTCCCAAGTTCTCTGTGAACCCAGGGGAAACTAGCAGAAGGAACCTGTGTTCTCAGTCCTCTGTGTGTCAACCCACTACCTCTGCAGTCAGGTGTCTGTAAGATGAGAGAACTCTCCTAACTCCAGGCCCGGGGCTGGGCAGGGAGATCGGCCACTGGTGGATGCAGGGGAAGAAACTATTTCTTTTTTTATCCTTCACTGCTGTTCCTCCTTCTCTGTCCTCTTGATCCTAAGGACTCTTGTAGTGGGAAATTATTTTCAACACCTCTGCTTTCTGTGCAGGGAAGAAGGAGAGCTGTGTGTGACACAGGCACCTCCTGCACAGAGCCCAGCAGGAAGATCAGCCTGTACACAGCCATAGTTTGGGTGCTCTCATGTAGCAAGGCTGGACACACAGCATGGCTGAGAGATGGCACACGGCTTGGCCAGTCTATGCCCTACTGTTTGAGCTCCCCTCCTCTCCTTTCAGCTTTGGCAGTAGATCATGTCTTGACTGCCCTATTTAAACCCCTTAATCTACAATCACTCTAATTTCTGTTCATTTAGCTTTGTGCTGCTTGTTAGAGTATGCATCTCTGGACATTCCTTTAGGTCACAATTTCAGGAAAGATGCTGTGCACAACTCTGTCTTCACTTAAATCTCTTTCAGATTAATCCACTGCTTAAGGTTACTTGAGTAGGTTTCTTTGCATTCACTAGAATAGGGAGAATTTATTTAGTGGAAAAAATAACAGAGAATATTAATTCATTAGCTTGTTAATACATATAAGCTCTCCCAGTTCTGGGAAATAGATTATTTGTTAATATTTTGGATTGCTGTGGCGCATAGCCAATCTTTCAGTTATACTACAAAAAGCACCCAAAAATTACCAATACCTCTTTTCTCTGTCTTCAAACTTTTATTAAATACTCAAAAGTATTTGAAAGGTCAGTTACCCATTTTGCTGCTATCAGGAGATTACTCTAACATGATATGTTTGTCTCCTATTGTGAGTAGCGAAAATCCCCCTGTATCCAGTGTGTTTTGTTTGGATTGAGATGGCATGCAGCTGATGGCTGTGACCTTCATGGTGGCTTAGATCCCTGGCTGGCACTGATTTTTGATTTAGTGCCGATCTGCTGCGCTTGTCACAGGCTGCAAGGTGCTTTCCATGCACTAATGGAACAGCTCAAGGGCAGAGGGGCCCTGTAAATGTCTATCTTTCACCAACACTGTGCTAAATAGAGAGCTGAGTTTTCTACATGTGAATGACAGAACCTGAGATTATATACAGGAGTGAAGTGGGAGTTCTTTCACCTGGGCTGATGTTCAGCAGTAAATAAATGTCACTGTAAAATGGAAAGTTTTTATTATTTTGAGTGGTAATGAATATAAGTGTACCGTATTAAACAGCATACTTAATACTGCCTATATATCCACATCTGAAGACAGGAACTAGCTCTATACAGCCCACATCCTCATAAGCAGTTATTTCCTTTGAATACGAGAGGATTTGTACCAGAGTTCAGTTTGACTCTGTCTGCATTAATAAGTCATTAATAAATTCTGTTCCTTAATGACATATTCAGCTGAAAATGAATTCACCCTGAGTTCTCTCTCACAGGGAACCAGCACACTGGATTGCAAATGGCAAAGGATTCCAGGTTAACTCTTTGCTTGTTCACTGAAGTTAGGAATTTATGAAGGGCCAAGACAATGCCACATAGGAAAAATCTCCTACTGAAAGAGATTTCTTTGACTATGAGTGAGGGGAAAGGCTGTCAGGTTTGCCTCAACCTCCCCTTTGTAAGGAGTAATGCAAGTCTCATAATTTTATTTATTCATTTTGTCTCATATTAATCTTAGCAGTTTATTTTAACAAAACAGGTCTTAATGGGATAAATGTATTTCTTACACTCAGGACTTCCTGGGGAGCTCTGTTATAGTTTCCATATATTAGATACAAGCTGGAATATTCAGGTAACATAAATAAATGGGATAATGAATGCATGCCCTCTTAAGTATAATGAACCACATCATACCATCAGTTTCTGCGAAGGAATCCTGAGTGAAATCAAAATTAAGAACTATGCATGGGCTTGAGGTGGAATGAGGAATTCTGCTTACAAGCCAGAACTCTCTCTCTCTCTCAGCTGATCACCTCTCTCCTTATAATTGGAAAATTATCTAGGTTTTAACTACTTAACTGCTTTTTAAACTTGTTGGTTTAATCAGTAAGGTTGCCATCACTAATTTACGAGGTGGGAGATGAAAGAGGCCATTGCTTCCTTGTTCTGCCTCTTGACAGTTAAGTGCATTCTCAAGACTACTCAAAACAGCGTTTTGCTGCCCATTGCCCCATGGAGAAGCATGGGGTAGTTGTAACCTGGGAGCACTTTGGCTGTGGAATGAAGCTCGGGAATGCTGGGAGCACTTTGGCTGTGGAATGAAGCTCAGGACCAGCTTTGCTGACTTCAGCCTATGTCCTCGATGAAACTATTAAACTACTTTTCTGACCAAAGGGGTAAAAAAAGCCATATCAAAAGAAAATTATTCAGGTAATTTTTCAAACCAGTTTCCTTGCTTATAGAAAACAAAGGAAAAAACAAGCAAAGCTATGATGTTGAATTAATGTATTATGAGTATATTAATTATTAAATCAACCAAGGAATTTTTATGGGGAAGGTAGAGGGAGTAACATCCACTCTAGAATTTTGTAATACCGGGATTTATTATAATTTTCTCCAAGCCCTTCTTTTTCCAGCAGTAATGAGTACTCTGTGAGTATTGTCTATAGGGAAAGACCTATAGGAGAGGCTCCATAGTCCTCTCATTTGGCCCATGAATGTACTTCCACTGGTTTTGAGAGCCAGAGGCCAAGCAGGATCAGGCTATAGGCTATGGGGACTCAGTTTCCTCATTTGTGACAGAGAAGTGCTATTTGTAAGGGTCTTGCTGGGCTAATTAATTGCCATTGTCAGACTACAACAAGCCTTACCTGGATGAGAGTGAGAAACTAGCAGTCCCACCTAGGGCTGAGCTCTTTCTTGGGCTTCAGCCTGAGCCTTCCTCAGAGGAAGATGACTTGGAGGGATGTGGGTGATGCAGTACAGTTTTAGGCTGTGGAGGACCGAGCTTTCCCTCCAGCACCTGCTGCTGCCTGGGGTTCATTCGAGCACTATGGTGGTTTGGAAGACCTTGAGAGGGACACCTGGAACTGTGAAATCATACACTGCCCAGTGCTGCCAGGCTGGCCCCCTGCCTACATCCAGATTGCAGCTCAGCACACAGCTCCCTCCACGACCCACAAGGGAGCCAGTGTCTGGCAACTCCATCCCACTGCATTCTTTCCCTCTGCAACAAGTTCAATACCTCAACACAGTCTTGTCTGCCACCAGTTGAGGGCTTAGGGTGCAGTTCAAGGACATTGAAGTGCACTGTGTTGTGTCCAGGCCAGGCCTGGATCTCACTTGTGAAGACACAAGTGCCACTTCCCGTGCACCTTGCACCTTGCCCTGGGGCTGTCCCTATGGTCCCATACCTGAATTTCTGGACATGTCCATTTAAACAGTGCTGGGACAAAGCTTGTCCTGCTGGTAAAATTGGGATCATGGAAATGCTGCTGCAAGAAAGGCTTGGACATCAGAACTCAAGATCTGGTGTGGAATATCACAGCTGCTGACAGGCTGATGGGAGACTGCAGACAGGCATGTGTATTGATGGTCATACTTAAAAGATAATATTTGCTTTGCTGTGCACATGATGGTTTTATACAAATTAGTGTCCCTGGATACTCATATATTCCCTAGCATGTTAGGGGAGAACAATACAAATACTCAGATCACTTCTTCACTTCTTATAATATAAGAAGATAACAGATCTAGGATGTAAATGTTTTTTGCCCCAGACACAATAAAACTATCACTGGAAATTCAAGACCTATATGCACACCATGTGAGAGCATGGATTTACCTAACATGTAAATTACGTTAGTTGAGAATGCTTCACCTTTACATTAACTTTTTCCTGTAAAGCTGTGAAGGTCAGCAAGACCTTGGTTCATCTGCTGCATAACTGCCAGTTGTTTAAGGCAGAGCTGCTGTGGAACAAGACTCTTGAAATATTCCTACATCTCAAATTTGTGAATCAGTAGAGAATCTCACACGTGTGTGTCAGAGCCTTTACCAGCCCTCCTTCTCCCCTACTGCCATTTAGGCTTTCTAATGCAGCATATTTCCAAGTGTTCCTCTGAGCACACCTGCCCTCTGGTATTTTGAGAAAATAGAGTATTATAGGGTATTATCTAAAAACTTGCTTTGCAAAACTTACAGAAAGAGCTCAACATGCTCTTTCTTGTTCAGATTAACAGTGACATGTACAGTACATAATGCACGTGAATCCCAGATTCCTATGGGTGATCCATCCTGCAGAGCTGTCAATAGATGGATATGCAATCATCACATCCTATGAAACACCTTTTCCTTCTTCTTAATATTTTCTCCACTAACTTTTTGAGATTTTTAACTGGGGCTTACATGCATAAGACCAAATTTTGAGGCAGTTTCTGGGCCTGCTCCTGATCTGTCTTTTTGCGTGCATGAGGCTGAACACTGAATCGCTCAAATGGCTGGAGAGTCCCAAAGTGAAGGATATTAAAACCTAATTTTCAGACTTAATTTTAGAAAAAGCTGCTTCAGTGTTATGTGGTACAGAGATATCTCATTAGCTCTCACCAGATCCCTGCCTTTGGAGGGCTCTTTCACTGTGCTAATGGCACTTTGACATTTTGTGGATTACTCTTTCAGGTTCCATAATCAATTTAACATTAACATTCATGTAAACTATTAATGAAATAATATTAAAAAAGAAAAATGTTCCTACAATACTGCAACATTTTAATGCCTCATTAAAATCATTAGTAATGCTAATATTAAAGAACTTACTTCATCTTTCAGAGAACCCCAAAATAAATCATAATCAAATGTTTGCTAACGTACAGCCAGAGAAATAATTTATACATTGCTGGCATATAGGCATCACGTACGCTAAAGATGACACTGTAAGGTCACACTATTAAGCACTCAGAACTAGTTCTGGCTCTGGAAACTCATCGTACACAGTATTATTTTATAATTATCATTAAACATACTGAATATTGTTGGTAGTTTTTATTTATGAGGAAAAAAAAGAATATAGTGTGCCTCTCAGCCAGCCAGTGCTTTCATGGAATTCAAGTTGCAAACAATGACATGCTTCACTGACCTCAATGACTTACAAAGGCCATTTATATTCAGTACTCTCATTTACTCTATCTTTAAAAATGAGTAAGAGACATATATTAATAGCAAGAAACTGGGAGAATGATTGCATCACTACCCATCTCCAGACTTATTGCAACACTTCATTCTCCGGGAGTAGAACTGGCATGGGAACGTAAATGTCATAGATAATATTTATATAAATTTTTCCTACATGTATAAGGATAGGCCTGTGGTCCTCCCTTTGCTGGCCAGCTTCTGCATATCATCCTGAAGAGCTGTAGCCACAGGAATAGCCTTTATTCAGTGACTTGTAAGGGTCAATACCAGAGCAGAGTTCTGATTTGGGGCACAGCAGAGCTTTAGACATGTAACAGGGATGTCCTTAGCAGTGGGTTGGGAGGAAGGCTGGCTCCAGGTGGTCAGCATCTTCTAGGGAGTGGTCTAGAGGAGCAACAAGGCAGGTGTTAATGCTAAGCTGGGAGGAGTTCTTAGATGGGTATATCATTTGGTTTAAACCACTGTGGACATCCATTCACACCAACAAGCCACCCATGCCTGGACCAGCAGTCCTGTAATGTAAAGTGCCAAACAGGCAGGTAACTGAGCATCCAAACCCACAGCAAGGAACCAAGAAAGAATCCCTCCAGCCTTCCCCTAAGAGCCCCACACTGTCAACCAGTTCAGCAGCACATTACCGGGACCAGCCTCCTAGCCCCTCTCAGGGTGAGCCCGATGGACACAAGCTGCCTCTTGGATGAGGATTGCCCCCTCCAGCACAGGCTGGGCTAGGCAGGCCTGCTCCAAGGGCAACTGCAGCTTTCCCTGCCTTGAGCCAAGGACATTATGTTAGGCTAGAGATTTGTTGTGCTGCTGAACTCACAAAAGGAGTTAGCTTGGCTTAGATGTTCTCCCTATTAAGCCACAGTATTCAGTTCATCCCTCATTCTGAAGTAAAACATACACAATTTAAAAAAAAATCACCTCCTCACCATTGAGTTTTGCTGGTTGCTGTGCCAGATATTTGAGAACAGATCCACTGGATTAAAGAGGAGCTTTGGTCTTAACTTGCAAAAATGAAATACTTGACCTTTCCTGGACAGTGTCCCAATCCACCCACTGAATACCACTCCCCTTTATAGCAAAGACAGTGTTGCTTGTCTTCCCTTTGTTTCCAGCATGAGCTGACCCAAGACCTCATTGCTGAACAGATTTTGCTTTGCAAAACCTCCTTGAGGAAGCTCAGCAAATAAATCCATTGGCATAGCCTTCTGAATTCAAAATCAGAGGGCTGATTCTGGAATGGTTTACATTTTCTGTTTTAATTTGTCATTTGGTTTAGATGAAAGGTTAATTGCGTTTTCTCTTAATATATTTAATATATTGTAGCAACAAGCAAGCTCTAGAAATGATAAAGTAATTTGTTAAAAAACTCAGCTACATCATCTTTAGCCATTCATGTTCCCTTCAGAGAGAAAATTAATTGTTCCAATCTAGTAAGCTACAAAAGAAATACAGCCGACAAAGGGTGAAATATGAACATCAATGGTAAGTTTCAAATTTACCCTATTTATTTTGAATGTAAGATCTCGTGACCCACTAAAATTCAGTTCACAGTGTTTTATGAAAAATAATGGCTGAAATTGAATGTCTTAATTTACATTTAATGCAATTAAGAATGGTTTAAATTATGACTGATGAACAGCACACACAGATGTCAGTCAGTTTCATCAGAATAAATTGAAGTCAGTGTCAATGAATGCTCCACTGATAAATCCCACTTTACATAAAATTAATAAAAATAAGGAAATATAATCCTTAGCTAATTGCAAAATGTTCTGGAATTCCCCTGAATTTTGGAGGGGGTGGGGGAGTGTAAGTAGAGAAAACCACTAAGTGGAATGTGAAGAGTGATTTATTTTCAATGATGTCCTGTCTGCAATTGTGTAATGGTCTGAAAGTTTACTACAAAGGGTGTTTTTATGCAGAAACACTTTGCTTTACTGAAATGAGTTGTGGAAGAGTGAGGAAGACACCTGTAATGTGCAGCTGTGCATGACCACAAAAGAGCTGTCCTCCTTGCAGATTCCTGGGAAGTGCTGTGCTCCCACACAGAGTGCAGCACCTGAATTGGTTTTTCCCCTGCTTTTGCAGCTTGCTGGGGACCTGACCTACCTTTGCCAAACCTGGTGCCAACAAGAATTAGCCCAGAGTTTTCAGTCCTGTGCAGTCAACACAATGGAAATATCATTTAGTGCTCTCACATGTAAAAAGTGTCAAGTCCTCCAGAGAGGCATAATCTTCCAGCTCTCTATTGGCATGAAGTCTGGCACAGCAGCATCATGGCTCATTGTGGGTTTCCTAAACACTTCCACAGTTAGGAGGGTAATTTTCATAAAATTAATATAAATTCAGACTAATTTGTAGAATGCTTTTGAGGTAAAGCACGTGTACACTGGAATTTCACCAAACATTTGATAAATGTTTTTCATGCTAACACATGAGGCCGGCTTTCATTCTGCCTTCTGTGTTGAAGAGATACTGTTCCTCCCTAAACAAATACAGAATATTTTTCAGTCTGTCTTCCTGGAGCAAACATCAGATGTAGGGAGTGCTATAAGCTCAGCATTTGGCTTACGAAGTAGTCATGGAGCAGTCCTGCAGTCCTAGCGCAGGAAAGAGGGATCCAATCAATGCTGAAGTTGGGAGGCACTTGAGCATTTCTTCTGTTTCTCTAAAGACTGCAGAGGCTGATTTTAACAAATCCAGATTCTCAGGGTAAACAAAAATTCTTTCTATGGAAGACCAGGACAATGCTGGAAAACATGGAGCTTCCCCATCACAAATGCCTATGCATGCTTGTGGTGGTCACTGTCACCAGAAAAGCTCTGGAGAACAGGGTTATCTGACACATGTGAGCTGTTCCCTGTGATTTCACAGGGAATCATGAGCACTTTTATCTGTAGAGGCTGCAGGTTACCAACCATTTGTTTGTGAATACATAAAGACAAACACCTCTGAGATAATCCCTTTTTCACATCAAATTATTTTCAGCCAAGTTGGAGAAGTTTTATGTGGAGGAAAAACCATAATCTTCTAAGACCCAGCACCACACCTTCTAAAATATGGGAAAAGACAAATTATGATGCTACTGTAACTAAACCTCCCAACAGTATTTTACAGTTACAAGCTTACATTTTCATGTGGCAGCCGTAGAACAAGTGGCAAGCTGAAGTTGCCACTTACATGTGCATGGTGTATATTTTACATAGGTAGGAAAGGGCTCCTTATCTCTTTCAGGACATGCCTACTCCCTGTTGTATGTCTGTTCTGTGATATCAGATTAATCAGGATGCCTTAATTGTGTATTCTCTCTGGGTGCAGGTGTTCATTGTCTGTATGTTAAAGAGTTGAGTGTCCTACCTGTCCTTATACAATATGGCAGCTGGGCCAGTGTGTGCCCTAGATAGGTCAGATGAAAAACATATTAAACTAAGGGAACTGGAATGATTTATGCAGCTCCTTTCTGGTGCCCAAAAGCAAAAGGACACAAGTTTAGGTCACAGCAGTGTCCTGCACTCCCACTTACCATTTCCTGTGAAATGTTTTCCTGCCCTGCCAATCTCAATTTGCTGGGCTTGCATTTTCATAGCCCTGTGCAAAACCAGATGCTGACCAAAAGCCATGGGAAGCATCTGGCACCAACAGGAGCTGAGCACCACCTCTCCCTGTCCAAACCCATAGGAGCTGTGAGTGCTCCACGCTATTAGCCAGGTCACTCATTTCACCTAGGGACAGTATGGTGTCAAACACAGCTCATTTAATCCTTACCAGAGACTGCAAAGGCACCAATTTAAGCACTTACTTAGGGCCAAATTCTCAAAATGGAGGTGCCCAAGACCGCAAACCAAAAAATGAGGATGTTCAAAAGTGCACTCAGAATTGCATGCAGTATTAGTACAATGTGTCTTTGCTATGCCCTTATTATCTTGTAGATACATAGTGTAATTTATGCTAATAGACTGACTCCCAAATTTACCCTTGCTGTGTTAGTTACTTTTCTAGAAAGTACAAATGGCACATTGTTAACAAAGAACCAGAAAAAACTGGAAACAGAGGGCAGGAGAGCAGCCCCTGGTGATCCACCCCAGACTCCAGTGCACAGAAAAGTGCCTTATATCTTATTCTTCTTATATTTTCTCCTGCTTTTTCGATTTAGTTTTAAATGCATAGAGCTTCATGTGATGGAGCTTCTCTGCTTCCCGTGAGAAATTGCTCCAGAGCTGTATGATATATTTTGCTCTCAGGAAGCTTTTCCTGATTCTTCAACCTAAATTTTTCGTTTGTTAACTTCATTGTATTACTCCTACTTATATCTCTTTTTTCAGCCTAAATAACTTTCCTCTTCTCATTTGATAGCTGTACCCTTCGAACATTTGTAGCATGCCATCCTATCCTTCCCTTATGTAGTCGAGCTACACATATCTTGGAGGTTTAACCCTTTCTTTCAGCCATTCTTTCCATTCCCTTACCCACATTTGTTGCTCTTCTCCACACAGTTTGCTCTTTTGTTCAAACAAGAAAGCAAAGGATATTCTAAATGCATGTTTTTCTTGAAAATAAATGCTGTGCTTTTTTTGCATGCCTCCTCCAGCCACAAATTTTCCCCTTTGTAGGCTAAGCATACAGAGGGGAGCACAAATGAAGGAGGCAGGATTTGCATAGGCATGTAGACTGCCTTGGAGTGACACAGAATGCTAATAAAACTGGTTTAAGGGGTTTTTCAATGTACATTTTTTTTTCCATTTGACTTTAAGAGATCATCACTCAATGTTATTTCTTAAACTGAAGAATCTAAGGCGAATGCTTTGACTTGATTTTAAAGACATTGAATTTTTTCTGCTGGTATAAATAGTATGGACACAGTAAAAGTACTTGAGAGAGCCTAATGAACCATTTCTTACACCCCATTACCTTTAGTCTGATATGACTGAGAGTACGGGCACTAATTATCCTCTCTTTCACAGGCACCGACATAGATCTACAGTAGGTCTTAAAACACAATATTCCATACAACTCTTAGCAGTATCTCATGTAATACATTTCTGTATTTTTTTCTAATCGAAATTTAAATTAGAGGCATGCCACTTTCCATCTACCTGCCACTTATATATGTTTTATGAACAATTCTTTTAGATTATTTCCTACCAAAAAAAAAAGTGCAGGTAGCACACGACCAGTCACAGGGTGAGTCCTAAAAATTAAAGGATTTTTCTTTGAAAGGAGTGAGGCAACCATACTGCTCTAATGACAGAGAAGCTCTGCACAGTGGAGACTAGCACAGGAAAGCTGCCAGTTGAGGGAATCAAGGGAGTGTGAGACGAGCGCAAGATCAGAGCTCATTTCCCCTGGGTCTCTCGGAGAATGGAAAATTGCTTTTACTAGTTTAGCTCTGCTCTTCTGTATAAGAAAAAAAGTGGGGACCAAGGCTGATCTAGGGGGATAGGAAATCATGCATTGCTCTGCATTGCTTTGCATTTCACAGATAGCCTTGCTGAGGTGATGCACGTGCATCAGGCAAGATGTATGCCTGTCATTGTCAGTGGCTATGCTTTTGCAAATTATTTGTCAGACTTCCCAGTCTCAGGTCATGTGAGGAAGCTTGCCCGCATCCTCCAAATTCTAGCCTTGTTGATCCACCTGCAATGCAAAGTGGAAGGCTCAAACACCTCACTGCCCTGGGGTAAACGCTGCTCCCACGTGGAGTGCTGATTTGCACGACTGTTACTGGGCTTGAACCTTTATCTCACATCAGATGGAAGATGAAGTTTTCTGCTGGTTAACGAGGAAACACTTGGAAACATATGAGCTGCATATTGGGATGCAGATGGTTCTATAAGACAGTACATACATTTATAAAGGAGACATGTAAGGTCATTGGGAACCATCTGCTTTAAATATTTAAATGTCCTTACACTTAACGTATGAGTAGTTTTGCCCTGGACTTGTAATATTAGCCATCTACCAATTTTTTATAATAATGGTGAAACAAAAGAAAAATGGGAAGGTGGGAGACAAGGCATGGCAACCAATTTACAACATCTGGGCCCTACACAGCCAGCTCAGCAGCAGTGCAACCTGTCCAGGAGCAGTTTGCTCTTTTTGCAGTTGTTCACGCCCAGGCAAGAGCGCATCCTCTGGGGCTGTCATAAAGTCCTGTGCTGCTCTGACCCAGCAGAAGGAAATCACTAAGCAATCTAACTACCAGGAAGCCTCCATGATCCTGCTCCTCCTTTGACAGGGTATTTCCATAAGGGAGTAGTTTTGGCGTGATTTGCCTCACCCAAACAGCAATCAAAGATCTTTTGCTTGCACTAGTCTATGTTCTAACTGAGCATTGAAGAACTATGGTTCCAGAAACTCTTGCCCTGCTGACTCTGCACTAATTTTCCCAAGAAGACAGGTTCCCATTTTCTTTCAGTTACCCCCAGTAACTAACCAAAATAAATCTACTATGTCCCCCTCTCTGCATTGTACTCCTTGCATTGCTTAAGAGCCCTATCCTTGCAGGCAATCATGATGACACTGAGAGACACCACTGCCCTTAACTGCCTGCCCTAAGTCCCACCTACCCAGACCCATGATTTTTCTGAAGACAAATGTACTGTTAAATCACTTTGATCCTCCTTTACCTTACTGAAGTATTTTTCACCAAACAGAACCACCTAGGTAGAGACAGAGGAGCTGGATAGCTTCCAGGAATACAGTAATGCTCCAGCCCTGACTCTCAGCTGCACCTCTGGAGCCCACAGCACTGCAGTGCTCTCCAGAGCTCCTGAGGAGGAGCAGTCCAAAAGGATCCACATAGTCTGGGTTTAGCTCCTCATTGCAGGTCTTGTAATCAACACGGGAAGGCAGAGAACACCAGCTTCTTTCCATCTCTGGGTTTCTCCTCTGGGTTTATCTAAGGCAGGTGCCTTGGGCTTGCTGGGCCAGCATACTCATGGTGCTGGCTAACAGCATTGAAGAGCCCTGCTGGGTACCAGACATGGTACCTGCCCCAGACATGGGGCAGGCAGAGCTGCTGCTCATGCCTGTGCCACTGGCAGAGTCGTTTCTTCATGTGTTTTGTGTCTCTGTCTCCTCCATAATTTGAGGAGCAGAATCTACATGGTCAAATTTTTAAATGACTGTCCAGTTTCACACTCTTTTCTGGGAGTATACATATACCATACTTACATACTTACTTACTTACTTACATGTATGTATATATATATGTATATACATTTGTATGTATATACATTTTTATATGTACATATTATTCTTGAGGTCACATTTTTCCTGAGATCTGTCCTTGCACTACACTTCTTCTGTTCATCTCTCTATCAAACATATGCAAGTATAGGATTAACAAATTTACCAGGACAGATGGATTACTTTTGATGATAAAAATCTGTTACCTACCCAAAGAAGGAAAGCTGTTCTTTTGCTCTCCTCTGGAAATACATGAGGGATAAAACCACAGCCAAAACCACTCATGAATGTTTTTTAGTCTGAGTCATTCTCTCTCAGACTGCCTTGAACTGTAAGAACAGTTCTGCCTGCAATTGCCAAAGCCTAGGAGCATACCAGGATAACCCCCTTCCTCAACATGAAGCCTTCAATCGTACTATTGAAAATGACAGTTGGTTGTTGTTGCTATTGCATTTCACTGATGTTATGATTTAGAGCCCTGTCTTACACCTACTGAGGAGAAAAGACAAACTCCACCACCTTCTGGGAGCCCCCACGCTCTTCCAAGTTCTCTTTGAGATTGTTTGGTTTAGGTTTGTTGGGTTTTTTTTCATTTTCCCCAGGAGACCTTCGTCTGCGTTATTACAGATTCACTACATCTATCTCAACTTCATTTCAGTATTTCTGTCCTTTTTAAAGATCCCTTTACAAATACTACTTGCACCATCTTGATAGCAGCTTTCAATTCAGAGCAACAATGTGACTCCTTAATGAAATTTGGGCATCTGTGTATCCTTGGATAATATTCACAATAAGCCTCAAATGGCTACCCACAGAAAGAGTGAAGAATCTGGAAAGCAGAGGAGAGAAACAACAAAAAGGATAGATGAAAAGCAAAAGTGTGAGAAATAATTGCACTGCTTTGCTCACACAATTAAAAAGCATATTCGAGGAAAACACTTAAATTAGCTCTCTGAGTGCATATAGGAATTCTAAAGCTCTACTGTCAGCTCAATTAAAAACACATCCTAACAATAAAAATTGCAAACAATAATCAGTGTGATTATTGCACACTGATTTATAAAGCAGAAGACATTCTCCAGCAGCCTGAGATGGTCTCTGTGACACCACCAGCAGCCACCACCTCCTGCTTTCCTTGTCCTTTGGAGCATTATAGACTACTCAGGATGATTTCAGACTGTCAGGGCTCAAAAAACAGCTGTTTTTCCATTCTAGAAACCAAACAGCCCAGCCTTCCACTTTCTATGGCAACAACAGTGAGCTCTTCGCAATCTGACCTGCCGAGGAAAACCTGCTGTTAATTAAATGTTAATTGCCTTAATGCAGTATGCATTATGTGGAAAAATACAAGTTATTTTAATCTGTATTTTAAAGAACACATCTGAGGCTTAAAATGCCAGGCAGAGGTACCTTATAAATTGACAGATATATATTGGTTTTGCCCCTTTGGAGTTAGAAGAGACTCCTATGGGTTTAATAGAAGTGTTGTTCTATTATTTTTCAGACTTTCAGGTCTCTTTCAGACAATCTAATTTTATTTCTATGCAAACCCAAATGCAGCATTAATAGCCAAGTTTGAGTGATATTAAGGTGCATTTTTACATTATTTATCAATTATTTATTTTTATTTTAAAATGTATCAGGAGCTGAGCCTTTCTAATTCCAGCAGACAGAGTGTGTGATTAGATTGAAGGCTCTTTATCCCCGGACAGATGCGAGCGCCTTTGTGCTGCCCCCTCTGTGGTAGCAGACAGCCATTCTCAGAGGGGTCATCCACATGCTGCTTCCAGCACCCTGGGGAATATAGGATTGCCAACTTCTCAATCTGAAGGGCTTCACTAGAGCAACCTGTCTCCCTCCTGCAACCTTCTGCTCAAATACCTTGCCTTCCCTTACACTACTTAGCACTTGGGCAAAGAGACCTCATTACTGCAGCAGTTTTTCTGCCAGCTTGGCCCAGGCTCTGAAGAGACTTTCCACCCCCAAGACTGAGGTGATGGGATGAGAGGAACCAGAAAGCACAAACTTTTTGATGTGTAGGGGAACAACTTCTTTATAGCTGCTTGTTCTGGCCAAAATTCGTTATAATGGCTGTCATTGGCACAGAAGTGCCCAAAGGTTCCTGCCCAGGGATGGATGGGCATGTTATACTACTTCTCCTCCTGGCCAAGTTTATTATTGTATTTTACCTTAGACTGCTGCAAATGCCATGATGGTCTGCAACAGAAATGCCAACACAAGGAAAAAAAAAGTTTATTCCCATTAACTTTTGGCTGACTCAGGAAGCAGTGGGGATGAAACAAGGTGTCCCACAATGGCTTGTCTAAAATCACTGATCATGTACCTATGTTGCCCAAACTGTCTTCTGGAAGAATAAATTGTGCAAGGATACAAAAGACAAACCCTATAGCAGCAACCATAAATACGTCACTCTCCCTTGTTCCCTTCTTTAACTTATCTGCAATCCACAAAGGCAAAATACCAAAGTTAACAGTAGGGAAGGGTCTGCTGTTCAGCTTCTTTGCTGTGCAAACAGAAGAACTGAAGCTGATGAAGCTCTGCTGGTATACACCAGCACCAAATGCCGCTTAAAATAAGCTGCATACATGCTGCAGTGGTCTCATGGGGATGTGGCAATACCTGCTTCTGTGATTTGATGCAAAACTAGTTATAGCCTCAGAATTTAACCACCTAGACAGGAAGCTGCCAGAAGAAAGATGTCAGCAGAGGCACATGCTGTCGAGGAAGCAACGGCACTGCCAGCACAGCCCAGGGGCCTGCCTAAACACAGAGCCAGCATCCATTTCAGAGACCTGAGCCTCTCTCAGCCACATCTGGATTTGATCTCCAATGTTCACAAATCTGGGGAGTGTCTCAGTGTTTTTGGACTGCATTATTTTTCTCATCTTAAAGCTGCCCATGTAGAGAAAAAACACAAGACTTCAGTAACAGTTACCAGCGTGATTTGGTTTTATTACCTTTCTGTTCAAGACCCTTGTTTCCCCTTGTAGCATGTCAAATTGCCCCCAAAACCATATTATACAGCAGAGAAATGTCGTTCACACTTCACTGGCTATTGATTTACTTTACTTATTGGCACAAAATCAGCCTGAAATAAACATTTTGTCCCCCATTTCCACTATTGTAAGCGATATAGTTCACTGCAAGATGGGCAAACCCCAATGTGCAGGGTCACAATTCGACATGGCTTTCTAATCAATGTGTGAAAAATTACCTAATGAATAATGGGTTGCACATTTCCACAAACAAATTAACCAGGGTGAGACTGAAACTAATGATTATATTTATCTAATGTAATTTCACATCTGTTACTAGAGCTAGTAATTTTTTTTTCTTTCCATGGCATCCTTAGAATTGCAGCCTAGCTTTTGAAAGACAGACATTTTACATCCATTCAAACACATAATGTTCAAGTTTCTTATATACATGATTTTAAAATGACAACATATTTGGGAAGTTTGTTATTATTTTACAACATTTTCTGGGGGTTGAACTGCCTTTTGAGATGTGGCAAGGTTCTCACACCAGAGCCAGGGTGCTCCAACTGACAAACACCTCCCACACAGGGAACAACAAAAGTGACCTTTTCCCCAGTATACTGCCTGATAATTTTCACTGGAATTAGGCTAATGTTATTTGCAGATGATAAAGTTTGACAGTGGGAAGAAACCTCACAGTGATGTTCTTCTTTTCTTCTTATAATAGATTTGTGTTTCTCTGATGAAATTATCAGTTTTGTAAAGCAGATGTTCCTGGAATCTGACTGCTGACCCCACATACGTTCAGAAAGTAGCCAGAACCTGATGCAGCAGGATCTTCTCAGAATGGGGAAAGCAACTGGCTCTGTGGGATTTGCTTTCCAGATGGGGGTTTTTATTCTCCAGGCACATTAAAATATTTTGCTTGGGGTGACAAAAGTTGCTTAGGCAGCCTCCCCAGCCTCCAAAATATGAGGCATTAACTTTTCTGTCCCTCTCCCAAGAGACATGTTTCAAAGAAAGGCTTGTGAGATGACCAGGAAAGGATGAAGAGGACAATGCTGGGGTTTCCTCCCCTAAATTTGGCTCACCTCAATCCCCATGGGGGATCTGGAGCTCCCCTTGCAGCAACCACCTTCGGCAGGGGGCTGTGTCTGCTCTGTCACATCCACCAGCTTCCAGTTGTCTTTAAAGATGTTGCAAGAAAAGCCAGAGTCTCCAAATGATGTCACTGCTTGAGTCAACATTATTAAACAATTTCACAACCTGTCTCAGACGTGGTGGCAGCTTTCATAAGGATTTATTATCCAGAAAGGGAAGAAGAGAGGGGGCTGAGAGTGCATAGAGGTTTGAAAGTCATTGTACCGAGAGTTTAATTATTGTATTTTTCACTGAAGTTGAAAGTATTGAGGAAAATCTAGCCAATTTCAGATTACCTCATTTGATTAAAGAAGTTGTATGATTGTTCAGAATGTGTAATTGCCATTCAGTACAGCTGAGCTGAAAAAAAGCTTTTTGACTTCACATCCTCAATACTTGGTGATATTTTGTAGCCTCATTGGACTAGCCAAACAAAACTGGGAAAATAGAACCAGCTTTATTCCAAAAACATCCTGATAATAGTTTTGACTGAAAATGATGGTAACTCAATGTGTATTTCTGTTTGGATTTGTGTGTATGTGCTGTTTTTAATAATAAATGTTTACATTATCACCACAGGGAAGAGTCCTCTATACCACCATGTTATGTATGGGGCAAGGTATAACTTTACAGGTGGGTTTTCAAACCACGGGAAATACAGCGTGACACAATATCGTGTTTATTACATGTAGTAAGACACGCAGACATCCTGTAGTTTTGTGCCTTGTAAGTCTAAAGTGATGTTTTGGTTTTTAAGTACTCTTTTGTATTTGGCTTCTTTATTGAGAAGAGAGACTCTAAATGTGTACAGCTACAAATACTTTTTTTTTTTAAAAATGAGAGGAGATAGCCCTCATTCCTTTCAATGTTCATTCCAAAATTAAATGACCTTGTTTTACCCAGAAGCTTGTAGGACAGCTGAGGAACATTCTGTCTGGGTCACTCTTAAAATGTTGGGTTACAAAGCAGACCTCTGGATATCTTGATTTGGAGACTCCTTGTTCCACCAGCTACAGAAGAGCCGTCCATGTGCTACTAGCACATTGCCTAATGAAAAACGGATTGCACATTGCTACAAACAAGCTAACCTGAGAAACAGACACTATCAAGTGTCAGCCAGCCTGGCAGTGGTTAAGCTGCATCCTTCTGTGGGAGCATCTTCTGCAGCAGCCTGTGCAGTGCAGGGCTCCGGTGTTAACACCTGAAGAGGAGTGTTTCTGACCTCTGGAATGTGGCTGGACTGGGATAATAGCAGTGCATCCATTCGCTCACGGAGATTGAGACACGTGCTGCCACTGGGGGAGGCAGGAGGTGTGTAGGGGCCAGGCACATCCCTTTGCACTGGGATAGCTGAGCAGGTGGCTCACAGGTAACTTTGCTGGAGTTCTGGGCCACATGAGATGTCAGTTGAAATACAGTATGAAAACAGAGCACAACATGCTAGAGATAAACCCGTTTGTAGCCACCCTGTCCCAAACACTTGATTGCCCAAATTTACCATTCTTCCTAAAGCACCATCTTTTCCCTACTGTGAGCATGATGACAGTAGTATGTCCTGGGCTGCCACACTCTGCAGAAGCTACACAGTGGGAGGGCTTTGATAAGGCACGGAAAACCCAGGGATTTCTTTTTTTCTGAGGACCACAGTGACAGATACAGGTAGAGTTGCTTGGGGACTGAGCTCAGGAAAACATTTGATGCCTGCTGATAACAAGCATATTCACTCAGTTATTTTTGCTTCTCCTTTATCCAGCACATTTGCTTCAGTTAATGACTTTCAGCCTAAGTTAGGCTCACTCAGTCCTGAAGATACAACTCAATACAAGCAAGTTCTGCTTTAATAATAATTCACTGATTGCCGCATCGGAGTTTGTTGCTGGAGGAAGTAGTGAACTCTTGTTGACTGAAGAACACAAAGAATGCTGATGTAAACACAGCACGGAGCTGTCCGGAGAGACGCAGAGCATTTGTAGTGAAAGCACACCAAAAATAAACTAAGTATCAGTTTTTCCAGCAGAGGCAGACTGAGTGTCTCAGCCTGAGTCCAGAAGGAGGTCACACAAGAGAGGCATGGCGTGACGACAGCCTCCGTGCCTTTTCGTGATAACCTGGCTGCACCACTTGTGTTTCTCATTTTCTCTCTGGTACAAATTTCTCACTGAGGGTTTTGACAATTTTCAAATATTGTCATGGAGAGTGTGACAACATGAAATGAGAGTAGAGTACAATGATGCAGTAAATAGTTACATTATTAGAAAGGCAGATGCTGGCATTGAAGCAGGGTTGTTGGCCTAAAAAAAATAGATTAGGAGGGAGAAAATAGAAAAAAAAATCTGTGAGATATCAGAAGCAGTTGATAGCATAATAACATTCATATGCAAGCAAGGGTTTTCTGTGGCAGTGTGAATCAGCTCACATGCTAATATGACCAGTAAATAAACCATAGTAGGATTCTGCAATTGATATTATTACTCACCAAATACAACTCCAGGCCAGTGAATCATGTCAAGGGATTGCATTTTGGACTCCAAACCCTGACACTGCTACCCAATAGGGGAGACAAAGTCCTCCAGCAGTGCTTGAGCAACACCCAGCCATCTACAGAAAACCTATATTCATCATAAACCTGGTGGGGTTTATTTCCTATTGGCTTATCCTTGTCACTCTTTAGAGTCCTCAGAGACACCCCCTGAGTAAGTGCATGGATACTGCTGAAATTTAGGACTTTCGAATGTGCTATGCTACCTAAATTGGAGTCAGCAAGGCTGCTGCAGCCTGGTCCCCCACTTAGGCGATTGTGAGGAATGGTTTCTCCTCATCCTGCTGTGAAAGCTGTTGCCCAGCTCTTACGCCTATTGTCCTCTACCCAAAATTCTCTAAACTGCAGTCTAAATTCAGCTCATAAGAACAAACTTAAGAGTATTGGAGGATTTTATACATGCTTCCAAGGTCCAATGACTCACGTAAAAATCTGGTATTCTGATTCTCTGAGAATACAATATTCTCTGTGAATCTAATATTCAGAGAGCCTGGACCCCAGTAACTCCAGCTTGAAGAGTTTCAGCAACCACTACCTCCAAAATCAACCTCAGCTGTACTGATGCAGGCATCTAAATAAACTGTGAATTTGTACAAAGGCCAACTCACCTTTAACAAATGTAGGAGTGCTGTTATAATCTTTGGTAAAGCCATGGTAAGTGAGAGCCACTTGTTCTGTAGGATAATATAAAGCAGAATAGTCAAAGCAGTGTCAGCTGTCTGTGCTTAAATGCAGCATGTTGCATTGTGGATATTCCTCCATAGGAATGCAAACAGAAAGAAAATTTCATGTGTTGCTTTCTTGCACGTGACAGGGCAGACTCAGAAACAAACAGAGGCACATGTACCCATGGAGGTACTCCCTGACAGTATTATTCTCTCAGAACCTGAGGAAATAATGGCCTGGCCCCATGCACAGCTACTCTGGCCAGCATGTCTCAGCTAGAGTGCAGGTGGGACTCCAACTGCCTTAGCCAGTCAAATTGCTTCCCTGGAAGCCTCTATAGAATGTGCTGAGGCAAACAGGACATCTTTGGGATTTTCCACTGCTGCATAGACTCTGATACAAGGCAGGACCAATTAAAATTGCCCTGAGTAAGTCAGAGGAGGAAGGCTTTTGCAACTAAACAATTTGCTGATGAGTCAAGTGCCAGATGGTTTGAATTTTTTCTGCCAATTTGGAAATGAGAAGACCTAGATGTAACCTAGATATATCAAAGTCATTTCATGGAGGTTCACCAGTTGAGTGGTACCTATGATGACAGCTGAAGGTGAGGGCAAAAGGCATAGCCAGGAATGGTGCTTCAAATTGCTTTTCAGCTGGAGTGATTCACACAGGTAGGCACAAGAGTATGTGATGTGTCAAAACTAGAGGCAGCAGTGAAAGCAGGAGTAGGCTGCTAGGTAATCTTTCACATAGAGGGTCATAAACTGCTTTGTGTCTGAGGTGGGTCTGACTGACAAAGCTCAGTCAGAGTTTTCTCACAGCAACCCTCACAGTGCTGTGCTTTGCATTGGTATCTTAGTCTGAAGCTAGAGGCAAAATATAAGGCTCAAAATGAGATTTAAACATCAGATGGGGCTTTGGTCTTGGTAGAAAAAGCACTTCTGGAATGATTGGACAGCTGCAACGTTAAAGGCAGCCAGTTGTGGTTAATGGAAAACAAAGATTTGTGTATTCATATAGATTATAGATAGAGCAAATGGAGAGAACATTATTTGATAAAGAAGACAGTCATAAACTAGCTGTGGAGTTTGATAAGAAGCTAGTGAAAAAAGAGCATTAAAAATAATGAAATTTGGCAACATACATTACTTTGAAGAGGAGACTTAGGTGTCAAAACACTCAGATGCTTTTCAAACAAGTACCCGCAACATTGGATACTTTCATTTAGTAGGTAATGGTGTAACCAACCGCTGTCAGAGTTTTAACACTAAGGAGGATGTGTATGGGAGGCACCAACCAGCAAGAGGTTACTTTGTGGTTTGCATGTAATTGACTGACTATGGAATCCATAAGTGAAATCCATAGATTTACACCCTACTGGAGAGGCCAAGAGAGGATGTGATAATGAAGGAATGGCTGTTGGAGCAATTAATTGTAGACAGAACAAGAATCATCTTCAACTGAAATGAGAAAGGTCGGATTTAAGCGAGCATACAAAGCACGTGATAAGTGGGTCAGAGGCAGCAGCTTCCTGTGTGAGATATGAAGACAGCAATTAGCCAATAACACAGGGTCCTGCAGCCTTTAGAAAACATCTCCATTGTAGCTGGCTCTCCCTAAACAGATTCCCCCAAAGTCCAGCAGCATTCTCCACACTGGCAGGGATCTGTCCAGTCACAGTTTGAGCAAACATGAGCTTAAAATTGCAGAGCAGTTAAAGCAGAAAGGGCAAAGTGACAATAATATAAAATATAATGGAATTACCTTCAAGTATTTCTTACAGTGATTAAAATTTAAAGAATAAAGTATGAGTCATTTATTTGCTACCAAGACCTGAAGATCACAAGCTTGCAACGAATACAGTTGTTGGTGTTAATTACTGCTTGAAATAGACAAAAAGATTAGAGCTACAAGCTGTACCAAGTATAATTCTTTATTTAGTAATTTAATATTCCTCCCTTTTCATTTCAATGCATTTTTATACGTCTGACCTTCTGTAGACTCCTCATTTTGTTCTCCAGTTGAAAGAGCAAAGCTGGTTAATTTCTGGTGACATTTTGTAGCCATGTAGAGCCTGCAATACCTTTTTACACCCGGACTTGTTTATAAATCTGAACTCGGTGGATATCTCCCTAGCCACACAAGCCTGTAAGCTACTGATGGTGATGCTACTGAAATGAGAGCCTATTCCTTCCCAGAGACTTCCTGAATGGGGTTCATCCTGTTCTCAAGGGCCCAGGGGACAGTGAAAAGTAGCCTAAAATAGCCCTAGCCATGGCAAACAGCTGGACCACTCTATGTCTTTTTCATATGTCTTCTACTCTCCCAGTGTACCATTGACTCACCTGGACTGTGACTATGGCACAACCAAACCCTTCAGATTCAATGGCATGGGGACTCTTTGTGTTACAGACAGATCAAGTTTTGCCTGGACTTTGGTATAAGGCAGGAATCTCAAAATCACAGCCTTCCAGTACGTAGGGACTTCATTATAAAGTAATGTTTATGCCTTGAAACAGAGACTGGTGTTCCCTGTTAATTATTAGATATCAAAACCAGGGGAGGATGCTCAGAGCCATTCAGAAATGCTCATTAAAAAGTTAGCAAAAAAATAAACCTTAAAAGCTTGTAAAGGAGCCACAGGGAATCATAGCTGCCACTTAAATTATATTAAAGGGCAATAAATTGAAACCAGTAAAAAAGAAATGTGTCCTTACAGGGTGCATTGTCAGCTTATGAAATTCACTGTAGCAGGAGGTCAGTGAAAGAAAGTCCATAGTTTGTTTTTTCCCAAAGCACTTTTTGGATCACTACCATGATGCTTCCAGTGCTGAGAGAAAAGGCTAATCAAACTTCATACTCCAAGGCACAAACTGTCTGTGGGGGTCAGGAGAGAACGTCACCCTCAGAGACAGTGTATTAAGCATATTCTGCATTTTCCCTCTCGACCTTCGAAGGAGGGTAAGGATCTCTGCAGAATTGTTATATAACCTCCAAAGGCAAATTCTGCACAAATGCCTCTGGATTCTTTGCTCCTGGGGAGAGATTCTCCTCTGGCAGATTCCAACACCTCTAAAAGCATAATTTTAGCTCTGAAAAATTTATTTAAGCATTAACGTTGATGAATGATGCAACATAAAGGTGCAGCAGCACTCTTGAACCTCGAAGACAGTCGCGGGAGAAGCTGAAACAGACACGATTCATTGGCAGACAAGAGAGGCAAACTCCCACCCATGCCATTTCACAACACCCCAGGTGGAAGACAAAGACAGACTCATCTGTGCATGAGCCCCAGCTTTGAGAACTGTGGGAAGGGAGACATCCTCCTGCCAGTTTTTCTCTGAGGAGTAGAACTAAATCTCACAGGCTTTACATGATTATTCATAAAGCCCCTCAAGCACAGCTTAAATACAAGGATGCTGGTTAATCAAGCAGCATCCCCTGCCACATTCCAGGCGAGATCATTCCCTTTGACTCTTGCTGCTATTCATGTTGTGATCAGGTGAAAAGTCAAAACTGTTGTACCTACAGCCCCCTTCCACCATCACAACCACCTCTGTTTTTCTTTCAGAGTTCCATCGGTGCATGGGTAATGATTGGTCCATGATGTTTAAAAGGAGCCAGTGTGTTCTACATCTGCATCTCTGAGTTAAGATGTGGCTATCAGCTGTCCAATAAATTTTGGGTATATCACACGCATTCATGAAGTCAAACTGGCTCTCAGGCCCCAGGTCTTACCTCCTCCGTGGCTGGATGAGCTGACGTGGCATGAGGTGAGGTCAGATACTTGAATGTGATTAATGTGTGGTCCTCTTACCTCTTTCAGAAAAAAAAGTTTTTCACTGTGAGAAAGCTGAGTGGCAGAGCAATTTTGAGCACCAACCCCGCAAATGTTGACACATGCATCTGCTGAATTCACTGTCAGGTCAGTATGGGCTTTAAAGGCTGCTGGATAAGGGTCTTTGCTTCTTTGTCTCTACTGTCCAAGCAGTAACTCTATTTCAGCTATCAAGCAGTTGAGACATATCTGTGACTTTACAGGTTGCTAATTTCCAAGGATTCCTCTCCCATTCACTTCTGTGTCATTTGGATTTTTCCTATGTTTATAACACAAATGAGAGAAAAACTAAAATTCCTTTGTTCTCCCTTTCATCTCTGTGCTGAAAGGCCATGCTTCCCAGACCAGCCACTCTGAACTCAGCCTTAACAGTAGGTAAGAGGTGGTCATCTCCCTACCAGAGTTTTCTTTAGAATGAAAGGAATCTTAATTCCAGCACCAGAAATTAAGAAGATTTTGTTATTAGCTCTTGTGTTAATAATTTAGAAAATACATGCCAAATCACCGTGTTCTCTCAGTTCTCTCCGAACACAGCTGCAAACTGCATTAGGTGTTAGAGTGAATGGATATATTTCAGATGAAATATTTGTACTGAATTATTAGAGCAGTCTGTATTACAAAATTACTAATAAACATTGCTTCTGGCTCAATTTAGCCTGAACTCAGTGAACCTAACCAGTGGTGAGAAATCAAAAACTCTGAAATACCTGATGAATGAATCTAACTAATCAAGAAGCCCTGCAGGAAGTAGATGCCAGGATTAATGAGCCAGTGGTTTCACCATGCCATGCTGTTATTTCTTCACATAAATGCCCTCAGATGAGATTACCTTTGTCATGAAAAGGAGAAAAGGAAGGTTACATACTTTCAACTGACAGGTTAACTGCCATACCTCCATTACTGCAAGATACATTTTCATGTGCAGAGATTTTTATTCTGAAAAATGAAAATTTAAATACCACAACACAAATTAAACCACATTTTCATTTCTAAGAGCAGGGATCATTACTGCTAGTACAATAATATAATCCATGCTGCAATGTTACCTGATCCCTTGCCTTGAACAAACTTTCTTCCCTTATTAGTAATTGCTCAGTGATTGCAATCTCCACCAGTGGATAAGAGCAGATTCTGCCTTCCATGGGGATTTAAGCAGAGGAAGAGAGGAGAGAGAGAGTGTCAAAGCATTTCATCAAGAGAGCAAATGAAAGGTTCAGTGACATTATCTTTATGTATATTCCTTAGACATTAGGGGTGATGTTGTGTTTAGAGGAAAGTAGAATTACATTAATATGTGCCGACCTGGAAATGAATCCATACATAGGAACGTAAATCTCAGTCTACTTACACACTGGGTGGAACAGCTTAAGGCTAAAATGCACCTTAAGGTAAGCAAATAAGCCCAGCCTGTAACAGCCCCAGTGCCTGGTGTCACCTACTTAGTCAGTAATAGGCTAATTGTTATTCAGCATAACTGTTCCTTCTCAATTTATACGGAATTCACTCATTTATTTTGATCACTTTACGTGAATGAAGCAAAGCTGTTCATGTTGTTAGATAGAACTGGTTCATGCTGTTTAATTTTTAGCTTTTAACATCAGCAAGATCGAGACCTTATAGTAAAATAATTCAGATAAAGCATGTAGCATATGTGAGTGAAGCCAGAGGTCTCCTTCCTTCCACCCATGTTAAACACGTAAGAGCATCAGCTTAGATGTTTTATGCTGCAAAGCCTCAGCAGATGCTAAGGGTACATATAATTTCAAAAATCTCCAGGACTTGGAACTCAAGGATCTATTGCTATGGAAACAAATCAAATTTGTATCAAAGTTGTGTAGGATCAAAAAGCTTTGCTCATGGTTATGAGGACTACAGTCACACAGAACATGGAGGAAATGATGAATGTTCTAGGAGCAAACATTAAGCTGAAGGACCTTTGTAAGGCCCCTTTCACAGAGCTGCAATGTTCAGTGTCAAGAGTTGGATCTTACAGGTTGTGTCTCAATCCCCTGCCCCAGCCAGAGAGCATTTTTCTCCACCATTAAAAAGCACATATTTTTTTAAGATCTTCCATATCACACTTTACAGCACTCCTACATCATAAAGCTGTCTTGCTTATAGCAATATAAAGCAGCTGTAAAAATTATGTGCTTGTAAACAACCTTCCATACATTTGGAAGAAGTAGAGTGAGATTTGCACTCTTCTGCATGTAAGTGGAGACCTTCTGCCCTCCTGGCAGGCCACATGATGGGGAAGAAAACACCATGGAACTGGGAAGACCGAGGGACATCCCGGCTGGCTGCTACTCTCCTTGGCCCACGCAGGGTCACCTGTAGGGCAGGGAAGCTGGAGGTGCTCTAGCCAGCTCTGCTCTGTAAGCACCCTGTGTGCCCTTGTCTTTGATGGATGAACTAAACTGATCAATCTGACTTCAACCTCAGGGCTAAGCCCTGGGGCAGAGGGGCAGCTGCTCTGCCCAAGGCTGGGCTAGGGACTAGAGGCAGGGCTGGAAGGAGAGACAGAACATGGTGACTTCTTTTCCCAAGTGCTACTGTGGTGTGGACTGTGGTATGAGACCTGTCTTGCCTATCTTAGGCTACTTCAGGTGGAGCATCCTGGGTTGTTACAGCACCTGCAGGAGCAGACTCCTGCAGAAGGGCGTAGGGCTCTTTCCTCAGGTGACTCCCAGAGGACTCACTTGTGGTCTGGATCACCAATAATTTATTCTGCTTTTATTTCTCTTTTAAATTAAATATGCATATGTAATATGCACTTTGGAGCGGGCAAGGACCCTTCTGCGGGTGCCTATGGAGTCGTGCACTCTCAGGTGTGTAATTAAGAGGTGTGTAATTGATGTACAAGGAGAAGAGATCTTAGTGTATTGCATAAAAGGCAAGGGCGAGGAGGGAAGAAGAAAAAAAGAAGCCCAAACCTGGCTATATGATGCTTGGCAATGTACTGCATTTCTTTATCCCACCACATCAAAGTTTTCACGGGAGTAAAGCAAGAGTTCTCTCTTCCATGGGGTTGCTTTGCCAGCAGCCATTCCCTCATTTCACATTCCCAACAAACGAATCATCTCTCCACTGCCTGCCTGCCCTGGCCTCCCGCTGACCCACTCTCCTTCACCCCTGCCCTGCTCCACCACAGAACCTTTTGTTATTCGCAGTTTAGAGGCCAACCACACAGAAAGATTAACAAAAGTTTATTAATCATGAAGTATTAAAATTGTGACAAGTGAAAGGCATCAATGCAAAGTTAAGCAAGCAAACTATCCCCAAACTTGTGACAAAGGACTCAGTGAATACCACAGAAGGAAGTCCTGTCTTTTTTTTTTTTTTGCCTGCAGNGAGGGGCGCGGCGGCGCCTCCGCCGGCGCTGAGGAGGGACAATAGCAGCAGGAACGTAAATAAATGCGTAAATAAAGGTAGGGAGGATCGGCAACTCAACTGTCACGAAATCAAAGATCCGAAAAAGGGAAGCGCTCTTGCGCGCTTTTTTCTTCCCCCTTTTATCCCCTTTGTTTTTTACAAAAAGAAGCTTTTGATTTTTTTTTCTTTTTTACCCCATCACATTCGCTGTCGCTCATTAATGCTTAATCAAAATGGATTTGATTCTCTCTGGGGTCTCCGTGCCTTTTCCCGAATCCGCCCGGCCGTCCCCCGACGGCGCCCTCGCAGCGGAAGGAGCCGGCGGCAGGTCGCCGCTCCTAAATAAACCATAAAAATTATGAAAACAGAAACAAAAATTAATTTCTTTGCAAAGCCAAAGCCGGACGGGCGGACGTCGGGAGAGCCGGGTCGTGGCGACGGAGGGAGGCAGAGCCGGGCCCGGGGCGGCCGCGAGTTCTCCCGCCGCCGGGCGGGGCGGACCTCGGGGCACAGGGGTGCGCGGGTGATGCGCGAGGGCGGAAGGGGCTCGGGGAGGGTCGGGGGTGTTTCTCGGCCCACAAACCAGTCTGTTGGTGTCTGATTTCAGATCCTGAGTCGACTCCCTGGTAAGTCGGGTGGGGGAAGGGGGGCGCGGGGCGAGGNTGAAGACACCTCTCATATCTCACACGCCACATCAAAATCTATAGTTCTTCATATCACATACTGAAAATGATTTTATTTATCCATTCACATTAACTTGATATAAACGTGTCCGGAAAAGTCAAGTAATATGTTTTATATTAGCTCAAACATTTATTAAGTAACCCAAAATTCAATAAATAAGCACAGACAATAAGTTAAAACATATCACGAATCGACCAGTATGTAACAAGAATGCTTTATCTACACAAAACATCCTATTTCACATCGTTTGTTCATTCCTCCAGCGGCCCTGCCCTGCGGCGGGGTGACCGGCACATGCAGGCGGGCGGGCCGCGGGGCCGAGCCGGGCCGGGCCGAGCCGGGCCAGGCGGG
>VWZV01010767.1:52877-63814 GCA_013397155.1 Irena cyanogastra
CAGCCGGGGGCCCCGGCGGGACCGCCGCCCCGGCTCCCGCTGCCCCCTCGAGCCTCGCCCCCACCGGCCACGGTAGCTCTTCACACCCGCAGCCCTACACGCGTCCCCATCACAGGCTGACGAAACCCCTGGAACTTTTTATAACGAAAGCGATCGATTTGTCCGTCCTGGCCGGGAGACTCCAGGAGAGGAGCCTGGCCTTCCCAAGGAAAAAAAAAAAAAAAAAAAAAAAAAAAAAAAAAAAAAAAAAAAAATCCTGAAGTAGCTTGTATTTAGGCAGGANATATAAAAGCAGAGCCTACGGCTCTGGCCCTTGCGTGGACGCGCTCCCGAGCGGCCATCGGAGCGCGGCGAGCGGAGAGCCCTGCCCCGGGCCAGCCGCCTCGCCCCGTGCCACCGGCGGCCGGCCAGGAAACCCTCGCACCAAACCGTCCTCATTTGGGTTTAAAAAAAAAATCAAAACTTAACAAAACCAAACCTATAATAAGAAAACCAGAAGTGGTTTAGGTGAGTGGGTGCCCGTGGCGGCACCGGGCAGGGATGGCTCGGTGGGTCTCGCCGGACCGCGGCCAAAGCAGCCGAGAGAGGCGTAAGCCGGCAGAACGCGCGTCCTGCTGAAATCCGAGGGAGCGCAGTGCCCCGTTCTGCCGGATTCCACCCGCTCGGGCTCCATAGGCGGACTGAGAAAGACGGACGCCCATTAGCGGGAATGAACGGCCGTGAGAGAGCTAAATATTATACGAATAATCGAAAAATCGCGTTCAATTATGTTTTAGGGTTAATAGTCAAATTGCAGCTGCAAAATCTTTTTATGTTTCATGGTTTGCTGGTGGTGTAAAGAATCTCCATCAGGTCTGATCGTCTAAGTTCATAGCTACGCTGCATATGCTTTTGAAATGTGAATGTTTCCAGTTGAAAACTGGTGCATGACAGATTAAAATGCAAGGAAAACCTGGGGGAGATTTTGAAAATGCACACATGACAACTCTAGAAATATATTAACCATGAGCATTTGGCAACTTTGAACTCCTTTTAAAATGCAACTAGCCCCTGAAAATTATTAATACAACAGTGAGAATCTAATGGAGGTTGGAATCTAAAAACCTACCTTGATGATATCTGCTGTTACAGTAATATAGACATACTGTAAATGTATTTTAAAATATATAGCCCATTTAATTCCCCAGCTATAAACGGGTGAGAGAGAGTGAAAGCAATAGAGAGAAAGGGAGACAATATCACTTTTGTTTTTCTTCTTCTCTTTTTTAAAATGTTCTCTTTTTTCTTTTTTTTTCTTTCTTTCTTTTTTTTTTTTAGAAGCCGAAGCTTTATGAAGATCTCATTGGAATCCAGCAGATGATTAATGTGAAGATTTGGTAGGAAATCTGGAGAGCTGTATTAAAGCTCAGATCTCAGGTTCATTTCGATCAGCCAGCCGTGAACTCTGGGCCGAATTCATTACACTTTAATAGTGCTGGGAGAGGAAGAAAATGCAATTTCTCATTCCATTAGAAAACTAGAAAATACTCTCAGCTTGTCCCCTATTAAGATGTGGCAGGTGACGGGACCATTGTGGGGGACACGGTCAATGGAATTACAGCACATTATTTTTGTTCATATAAAATATTGGAAGGCAAGCCTGACTGTGCAGAAGTTATTTCACTGATTTAGTTTTTATGTAAATAAAATATTGAAAGTTAATTAATCCGTGCTAGAGACTAATGATTATGCTTATTATATTGCATTTGATCGCGTAATTTGCATGATTCTCGCATTGCTGCTTAATAAGCCATTCCAGGTTATAAATAATTCTGAAATTGGTTTCTAATAATGGCATGCTATAAAAAGAATGGTTTTATTACAGCAGCTTGAAAAGCAGAGCAATATCAGATGTGGAATTGGACTCCCGTTTAAGCATCAGCCAGTTTAATAATTATTAAAATGTATCATATACATTAAATACATACCTAAAATGAGGAAACTGGTGATTTATCCTAGCATCTAAAACCCTTAAAAACATATACAGCCGCTATAAATTGAGCATTTGGAGCATTCCTTAATCAGTGTGGAGCCCATATACTGAAAGGAATGTGTAGGCTGTTAACTATAAAGAAAACTGTAAAGTACTCGTACAAGAACATAAACTAATTATTATTTAATTTAAATTTGATCAAGGACCAGTGATACATTGGATTGTGAAGTAAATGTATTAAATATTTTTTGCCTTAGATTATATAATGTTAATCATTTTGAAGTGTTAATTAAGAAGGTTATGTTGATCTGATTACTTTTTAAATTACAGAACATTATTGTAAAAAAAATTTAAATTGACACTCTATTAAACTGTTTTTATCAGCAGTCTCGAGCTATTAGCAATGGTTTAAGATTATGCCAAGGCCATTAAAACACTTTGTCTTTCTTTCTACGAATTTCTTTGATGTGCTGTTAGAAAATAACTATTTCCATTTTATATTTTACTTCATTTACCACACTCCTAATATTGAAATTGGTATCATTAACCTTTGGGAAACCCAATAAAGTTTAATAGACGTCGTTTTCTTTTTTCATAGAGTCAGTTGTCCAATTATATTTTATTTGTGAATCTAATTTCTTTCTTAATTTAAACTAATTATAGTTCTGTGTAGGCTGAGTCAAATTGTTTTACTTTTTAAAAGCAGACGTGCTTTTTCTGTCACAAGACAGAACGGAATCTGTTTTCCTTCATAAAACGTTCATTTAGGGATTTGTCTTCACGTGTCTTTATTTAGCTGAGGAGCCCTGTGCTTGCCGAGGGCGATTGTGAGCAGTGACTGCGCTAAGTGCTTCAGCAGCGGCAGTCCCGGTGCACTGTACTGAGCCGGGGTGCGCATCCCACAAGTGCTTCTATTGTGCAGGCTTTCATTCCGAGGAATGGACTCGCCTAGAAAGTCCCTAAAACAACCTTATGCACAAAAAAAAACTGCGTCTGAGCAGTCTAGCGCTTTGAACCTTCTCCCCCTTTATCAAATTTCGTTTACATTTACTTGCCTAAATAGTTTCCTACTGTTCTGTGTGCATATTTATATATATGTGTATGTACATGTGTGTGTGTGTGTGTGTGTATTTTAGAGAACAAAGTGCACCCTAGATGTTGAAGTTACTCACTACCCGCGCCGTCCCCAGGCATTATAAAAGCCAGTATAGGGAAACTCCGAGTCCAGACACAACTGGCTTTTATGGAAGTGCCTTTTTACGAGCCGATATGCCTTCCCTCGCGCCCCACCTCGGCTCTCAGGGCAGTGGGCTCTGGAGGACGCCCCTTCGGTGCCGCGGCCGCGTCGGCGTCAGCACCCTGGACAGCGGCCCTGCCGTGGGCTACCTGGACAGCGGCCCCGCGGTCGCCGCCCGACTCCGCTCCGGGGGAAAAGGAGTCATGCCCGGAAGGTTCGGCTCGACTCTTAGCGCCGGGCTATTGCGAGGACTGAGACCGCTGCTCTCGGGCTGTCCCTCCCCAGACTCCTTCCAGCCGCGGGTCGGGCCGTGGAGCTGAGGGAAGCTCAGCCCACGCCCCGCTCGGGACTACCGCGCTGCAGGTGGATAGGATAGAGGAAAAGGGGACATCCCAAGGTGACACTTTTGCGGAAAGGGGAGCGATGCATGTCTGATTTCAAGGCTTTCTGATCAAACTGTTGCTTTCAGGGGTGTGTTATTTACCCCGTCGCCGGGCTGAAGTTTGGGGCACCCACCCCCCTCCCCGTTATGCCTGGCCTCGCCGCCGGCCAGCCGTGCAGCCGTCGGTGCGACCGGGGAAGGGCCGGCAGGCACTGCGCGGGGGCGGCTTTTCATACCTGCACCCGGGACTCGGTGAGACCGATGCGCAGGGCCAGCTCCTCCCGCATGAAGATGTCCGGGTAGTGAGTCTTGGCGAAGCTCCTCTCCAGCTCGTTGAGCTGCGCCGGCGTGAAGCGAGTGCGGTGCCGCTTCTGCTTCTGCTGACCCTGCTGCTGCCCGGCCTGGCTGGAGTTCTGGCCGCCCTGCTGGCCTTGCTGCTTGTCAGGGTCTTTGGCGCTGACGGCTAGGGAGCTGGGGTTGGATCCCACCGTGGTGATGTCCTCCCCCGGCAGCAGGGTGGTCCCTTCCACTGTGTCCGAGTTGGGGGCCATGTCTCCCGGGTGTCCCCCCGGATCCGAGCCCCCTACACCCAGCCGACACTTGACCGCCTCCCGATGTCCCAGCAGCTCGGCCGCGTCTTTCATCCCTGCGGAAGCAAAGGAGCGGCAGTCACTCGGCTGCAGCTGAGCATGGATCCATCAGAGCCCCTCTCCAGCGCACTGAACTGGCGAGAGACATCCAACCACCGCCTCCGCCCCGCCGTCCCCCGGCCGGCCGCCCGCCAGACCCGCAGCTCTGCTCGGCTCCGCGACACGCAGAGACCCTGGCCCGGGGTGACCCGGGCAGAGGGGAGAAAACTTTACATCGAGCAGCTCCTCTTCCTGCTGAAATAACCAGTTCCCTACCCGGCCTCCCCTTGCAAGACCAAGGGAAGGGAAAAGGAGGAGAGCAAGTTTTCACGGGTTCAACTTGGGTTTTCCAGCGGAGCTGGTAAGAGAAAGAGACGGAGAGAAAGAAATAAGGCTCGAACCGCCCTGTTGCCAGGAGCGTTACCTCCCCGACAGATGCGCGGGGATCTCGGTCAGTCTGGCCGATCTTTCCCCTCTCCTCCCTCCGCTTCTCTAAACAAACTCATGAATAACCATAAATAGATAGATACAGATATTTCTCCTTTTTTTTTTTTTAAGGGAAGGATGGAGGGAAAAAAGCAAACGAGCGAGCAAGAAAAGGCCACACAGAGCTCCGTAAACACCATCGAGCTCATCTGTCCTAAAATAATAATCATCATAATAATAATGCCTAGGTATGTATATAAAAACTGGGGAGAGAAAAATTAAATGATCCACAACTCGCTGTAGATCTACATACACCGTAGGTCTCACTCTCTTCTTTTTTATGTTAAATCAAATTAAACTTTAATACAGTACAATTACTTTTAAAGGAATTAGCCCATTTAGAACGCATTAAGGTAAAATAAGGAACAAATTGTCAATTTCCTGCCCCGGCTTCCTCCCCGCTCGCCGCCGCCGGTGCAGCCGCCGTAGGGCGGGGGGGTGCTGGGGGAAACTCACCGAGACGGGCGTCCAGGAGGTCGGCGTGAGACAGCATCGCGCACCGCTCCAGGGCGAAGGCTGTTCCCCCCCAAATTTTAGCGGCCTTAAGTTATTTAAAATAGATATAAGNGCTCCCTTACCCTGCTCCGCTCGCCTTGGCCGCCCGCCTTTTCCTTCTCTTCTTCTATTCCAAATGCATATTTGCCACACTCGTCCGCTCCGGGTCGCCCCTGATTTATCGGCTTTTATTGTTTTTAATGCCTCCTCGGAGCGCACCCTCTCACCGACCCGATCAGTCCCCCGAGGGTCTCGCAAGCTCAGAGCCCACCGAGGGCTGCGAGCGGGGGAGACGGGCGGCGCGGGGTCGAGCAGCACCGGCCCCGCTGGCCGGCGGCCCCGGGGAACCGGTAGCGGGAGCTGCAGGGGAAACCGCAGCCAGGCTTTCACCCACACGAGCCCCGACGGCTGTTGGGCGTCGAGGAAAGAGAAACTTGCCCGCATTCCCGCAGCGGGCTGTGGTCGCCTGACCCCCGGGGCTGCCCGCCACCTCGGCCCGGCCCCGCTCGGTGCCGAGGCAGAGCGCAACGAGGGGCAAGAGAGCCCAGCACCATGCGTCCCGCCCGCCCGGGAAGCTTTGCCTCCCTGCCCGGGATTTTAGCGCCCGTAAGCCCTATTTTTCGGGTAAAGTTTCCAAGTTCGGCTAACCTACAAACTCAACTTAAAGCAGTAAATAAAGTTAAATGCTTTTTATTTTCCTCTTGAATATATTAAACTACTTGAACAATTTAAAGTGCTTTGCAGAAGTGAAGCGAACCATTTCTAATGTTCTGATTTTTCAAAGCCAGCCAACAACAAAGTTTAGATTAGTAATATATTTCTAACCAGAGTAATTTTCAAGATCATTAGGCATTTATGTAATTAGTGCCAAATCTATAAGCTTTTATTACGATTATTAGAGTAAAATCAGTATAAATTTGTACTAATTTACTACTGTTTAGACTTGGCTGTCAAGCCAAGAGGTTCTTATTGTAAATGATAACTGAGGAAATTAAGTGCAAAATTCTGTACCATTTCTGATCCGCTCCTAAACAATCCGTTTCAATTGTATTTGTAGCAGAACATAATGCCCTTTTAAAGTTATTTGACTTGTATTTTTATTTGCAAAACAAGAAAAATGCCCTCTACGCGGACACAATGAAAACTGATATTTACTACTTCCAACTTGATTAACATTGATTTTTAATTCAAAAGTGATGCAATTAAGATTATTCATTTAGTGCAAATAAAGCTTCCACCAAAAAGCGAGCCCAGTGAAGTCTATGTTAAATAAAACGGAGCCAATGGCTTTTTTTTTTTTCCGCCATCCAATTGACTTACACGAAACACTGTAAATACTGCATGCGAACAGATGCAAGAGTGGTTTTGTTTGCAGCTCAGATGTGCAAGGGTTTCGGCAGAGACTGAAGGAGACAAAGGAACCGGCCGACCGATCTCTAGGGCAGTTTTGCTGCCTTTTTTTTCCCTCCTCCCAGCTCAGGCTACATTGATTCAATTCAGCTTTCGAGACCTCGGGCTGTTGCGAAGATCCTGGGAGCTCGGGAACAGCCGCCCAGAGCAGGGAGAGAGACCCAGAGCCGGGCCACAATTTAGCCGGAGACAGAGAGAGAAAGAAAGGAGATGGAGGTGGGGTGGGGTGGGAGATTCGGGATTATTTTTTTTTCCCCGGCTGGATGGGTGACTGCGGAGATAGCATATTTGCTGTGCTTTTTTCCTTTGAAAATTATTCTCTGTGTGCAGCTGTAGGGCAGGAGGGGAACACCCGGCGGTGGAAATAGCTGGGAGGAGACCCCCGGCCCGCTGCCGGGCGTCGGGATCCGCGGAGCGGAGCCGCGGAGTCGCCGGGGAGACGGGCCGGCGGCGCGGGGGCGGCGCGCAGGCTTTGGTGGCCGCGGGAGTCTGGCCCTGCCCGGGCCGGGGTGAGGCGAGCTATCAGGGTCTGGCCGGGGCGTTTGGGGTTCAGTTTTAGCTGTATGTATTGGCACAAATGTGCGGGCCCTCGAGGTGCCCGCAGTCGGCTTCTGCCGAGCGCGCCGTGGGCAGGGTGGCAAGGCGTGCGTGTGCATCTATTCCGTGTTGTTGTATGTTTCAGGTCGATAAATAAATGTGTAATAGTTAATGTGCAGACACATCAGAGTAATAACAATGGGATGAAATCAAAGGATTATCAATCTCTGTTAGTAACTGCTGAATAACAATGTTGCGGTGTGATTGATAGCGCGCTTCATTTTATGACTTTTCTATTGCTCTTGATTTTTATAGCAGTATAAACAAACTAAATCATTTCTTCCAAGACTTCAGATCGCAATCGTCTTAAGGGAAGGGGAGAAATCAGAGAAAGAAGTCTGCGGGAGAGAAAAGAGCGGACTGGGTTGACACTTAAAGCGTGTCAGAAAGAAAATGACAATGGGGCACATGTAAAATACCCTAATCACATTCCGCTTTCGCGCACTCCTGTTTTGTCAAGTGCCCGAATTCACCTGGGCAGTGTCGGAGATGTATTTACAAGGATTTTATTCCCCGTCATCTTTCCATTTTCCCAGTGTAGCCAGAAAACTGCCAGTCAACTCCATTCCCTGTTACAATTTACGGTATTCCCCACATGATCATAGGAACTGAAGTTCCTAACAAGGAAAGGCTTTAGCACAATGGCCAAAAATCTTCAGAGTGACACGAGTGTCTTCAGAAATCACTTCAGAGCAAAGTAAAAGGATTTTCTATGACGGATCCAGTGATTTTTCCTCAATAAATAGGTTTTAGATTGTTACACACACGTAGAACTGGAACAAAGGGCAGTACCAGAAAATATATTGGTTGCCCCTAATAAAATTTATTTAGACAGTTTATTTCTCATAAAAAATAGAGATTGAATTTCGTACAGAAGCGCCTGCCAAGAGGCCAGGCACTGGGAGATCATCTCCCCCCGCACCTTCCTTTGCCTTTCTTTCCTTTTCCATCCCATCCCTTCCTCTCCCTGCCCTGCCCGGCGGCGCCCGGCGGGCCGGATCCCGGGGTCCCGGCCGGAGCCGGCTCTGCCCTCCCCTGAACGGCCCCCCCGCCCACGCCAGCCGATCCGCCTGAGCGAGGGCCGCGGGAGCGGGGCGTGCCGCGTCTGGGAGCAATATAACCCTAATTCTCCAGCGTTGTGACCCTGGTAAGAAAGGGTAGAGAACTTTCCAAACCCCAGAGCTCCCCCTCTCCCCTCCCTGCTAAACTCAAGCCCTGATTGAATGAGGCTGTAATATAAACAAGTGTATTTAACCAATTCTGCTCTGATTCAGAAACAGAACCTTCTTTTATCAGAATAATTATATTTGGACCGAGAAACACAGTAAAATAAGGTTAAACTGCTAAAGTCAGCAGGGTGGCTTGCCATAAATGGCTGATAAGATTTGTAATTTGATATTTTATTTATGTATTTCTTGAGCATCCATCCAGTTAAGGCTGCTGCTGTATGCAGAGCACCGTAATTGGTTTTTACACGTAGCAAAGCTCAAAGCGTTTAACAAATGCAACTTTCGGTTGCTGGCTTGTTCGTGCGGCTTTTTTTTTTTTCCTTTTAATTTTTTTTCTTTTTATTTCCAGACAGTAGTGCTGAAATATCGGATATTATTATTCACATTCCCGCTGTTCAGTGCTGCATTGTAACATTGTTCGCTTTAATGAGAAGCGCCTCCCTCAATAATTAACGACCTCACATTTCCCTATTTTCTTGCCTGATGAAAAGAATCAATTTTAATTCATTGTAAATTACAGCTATGCTTTTGAGTGTTATTTGCTTACTTTTCCACATCGACATACCCTAAACACAAATGACAAATCAAACTATATCCTTTCGTTAGGGGTAATTTGGAGTTAAGAAATGGAAAAGCATAAACACGTGTTTTCATTTCAATCAACCCTCTCGAAAATATGACTTCTTTGGAAACGAAGGACAAGGCTGCCAGCAGCTACAGATCCCAATTTATACATTCTAGTCAGAGCTAAACGTGACGATCATCGCCGCTTTACGACACCAGGCTGCATGTAGCATTTTGTCGCCGCTATAAATACACTTCTTTGAAAGCAACTTTATGAAGTTTAAAGGCATCCGAGGCAAGAACGGTCGCAGCTGATCAGAAACGAAGCCGTCAGCTGTCCCGAAAACAGCTTCCCTAAGGTCGGCGGGGAGAGCTCGGGCCGCCTGACACCTCTTCTGTGTTAAGAACAGCATTTTCCCATTTTCTTATTCATGTAAATATCTGCATCCGGCTGCAGAGGAGCCAAAGGCAGCGCCTGCGACTGTGTCCTCGCGGGCAGGCTGCGGGCAATCTCTCGACAGTGAAGCGGTTACTTTAGATTGAAAGGATGGCTTCTATCAATTAATTTTAATCAAAGCGATGACAACCAGTCTTTTATGGGGAAAAAGCTATTTTAATATAAAGGAATGCCTGACGCCCCTGCCCGCTCTCACCCGACCAGATGCAAACTCTTTACACACAAATGTCATCTCCCTCTCTCCATCCAGCTTCGTACGCATGCACATATTATGTATGTACAGGCTTTTGACATAATATTAAGTTCATAAACTTAAAAATGCGGAGCCGAAGCATAACGCACTGGGCTGTAGCTTTTGCAGGCAGACAGGAATTATTTGGGCTGCCTCGAAAGGTGAAGGGAACGC
This sequence comes from Irena cyanogastra, assembly GCA_013397155.1. Lineage (NCBI taxonomy): Eukaryota > Metazoa > Chordata > Aves > Passeriformes > Irenidae > Irena > Irena cyanogastra. The sequence continues at coordinate 62,742 of VWZV01010767.1, forward strand.
TGGTGTAAATAATTTTTCAGATACATCTCTGTTTAGGCAAACAGCACACTTCCGGGGTGACTTTTACTACTGAACCTTGAGGAATTTTTTAACACCTGCATTTTTAAAATCCCCATCCGCCAGGTGTAGCAATGACAAAATATACACCAGAGGCTAACGTGGATGGAGTATTTAACTTTCTCCACTTTTAAGGCCACAGTTTTAATCCCTTCAATTGCATAGGTGGTATATAGTAATAAGGAACATACATATTTTGTTTGTATGTGTTAAGTTGGCTGCTTTTCTGATTTCTATTTACTCAAGATAAATAATCATATATCAGTTATTCAGTTAGGTGACAAGTCTAGTAATTGGAATAAAAAGAAAACATCTCATCCTTATCTCTTCCTCTAACTAGATATAGCGCTAATAAGACTGCATCAATCTTATCTGGCAAATAAATAAAATAGACAAACAAACAAATTCGCCTCCAACAAGTTAATGTGGTGTATCTGAGTGGAAAGTAGATATTTTCACGCATTCTGGAGATGAGGAGTGACTTTTAATAAAATCACAAGAAAAACAAATGTAATTCTGTAAGCAATTTCAGAGCTCAGCCATCTCTCTCGCGCCGTTACTTAGCATTCTCCAGCCGTCCTAACCTTTTCTTTTAAAACCCAGTTAGTTCCAGAAATATGACTGTCACTCAATCTGGGACCTTTCGATCCACCTTCCTTTATTATTTGGGGGGCAATCCTAGAGGTAATATGGCTTATTTTACAAGGATGATTTTTGTTGACTTTTTTCTTTCCCTCCCGCTCCCTTTCCTTTCCCCTCTTGCCCGAGCGCGGCTAATTCGGGGCGTCTATATTCACTCAATTAGAGAAATCTAAAGAGAAAATCGATCTTCCATCTGCAGAAATGCCAGCTTAACAAATTAGATTCTTGTTTCGTGCAGGTGATTTGGTGACAGTTGGGGAATTAGAAGTAATAAGTTGTTGTGTTTGAGACCACCTCCTCGCCCCCGGCCCTCCGCCCTGCCCCCGGCCGGGCCGCGCCAGGGGAGCGCCGCGCCCGCGCCTCCTCCGCCGGCC
>VWZV01010767.1:64048-87221 GCA_013397155.1 Irena cyanogastra
TGCGCGGCGCGGGCGGCGGCGCAGAGGCCCGCGGAGCGCGTCCCGGGCGCCGTGAGGGGCGGGCGCAGGCTCCGGCCCGGCGGGAGCGGAGTGCCGGCCTGCCCGGGAATGACCGGGAACGCGCTGCTCCCCGCCGAAATTACGTGATGACTCTGTCGTGTGGCGGAAGGAAACGCGTTGGTTTGTCTTCTTCCCCGCCCCCCTGCAGCTTTGTGTTTGGTTTTTAAGGGTGTAAAATGGGGCTTATCTTGGTGTTTTGTCGTCTAATCAAGAAAAACGCCTTGTATATGAAATAGTAAAATAAAAGCCAAGGTATTTGTCATTCTCTGCTTATGCACTCGGTAACGTAAAGAAGAGATGGAATCTACATTTTGTTCTCATTATCACTGAAAACATTTCACTCTTCAGCCTGATGCCTGCAATAGATATAAAGGTCAAGTTTCCTGATGAGGAACAAAGTCTGTGTGACATTAGCAAAAAAATGCGGGGAGGCTGTGCTTGGCAGCAGGGGAGAGGAGAGCTGCAGGAGCGATGATGGCCCCCCGGCTGAAGACTTGTCCTACTCTACTCCCATGGAGAGGTGATTTTTTTTTTTTCTTTTTTGACTTGTTTTGGATTTTTTTACCTGACTATCTGTGTGTTTTCACTGTAGGCGTCTTTGTAGTCTTAAGGTGATTACTATATATATATATATATATNGTATATATATATATCTATATCTAAATTTTTATTTTTAAAGATACGTGTGCATACACATACATCTGAAACAGTGACATTTGTCTCCCATTTTGGTACTTTGTACAACAATGGAGTTGGGTCAGCACCAGGCAGACTCTAGTACAGGATATCCTGTTGTGGCAGTACTTATGTTGATGTCATGTTAGGTCTAAGGGACAGCTCTTTCTTGAGTTTGTTGTTTGTTTGGTTTTTTCTTCTAGGTGAAAACATTTTAAGGTTTTGAATGTTTGGATTTATTGGGAGAAATTGCAGATAATGTTTAAGAAAAAAAATCAGAATTATCAAGAGACTTACTGGTTGGAAAAAGATCTATGTTTTCTCAACAAACACTCTTTTTGAGTTTTTGGGTTTTACTTTCAGAACATTTCTACCATTTTCTACCATTGTTTGTTTAGTCTGTGTTCTCTTTTCTCCACCGACACAAACTCTTTTGCCTGCACATCTCTGTCCTCTTGGCTAGTGGTTGATTATTCATGGCTTACAGTGTTTGAAATTACATTCTGCACAAAGAAGCATCTCGGTCTCCTGAAGTTGGCATGAATGTGGTAAAGTTTCCTAATGCTTCAGCTGTAGAAAGGTTGAGGTTTGTGCAAGTCCTAAGTCTTTTGGGCTTCCTCACATTTAAAGCTAGCTGTCCCTTTCTTAACTAAAAACATAGGCTATCTACAGTTGGTGTTTACTGTAAGCAGGGTGCCACAAGGTAAGCTGAGATCCAGCACTCAGAATTTTGCATCTTCTGTTGCTGGGGAAGCTACAGGATGGAGAACCAGTTTTTCTTTACGCTCCTGTTGAGGATAAGGTAGCAGATTTTGTAATGGACAGAAGGTACTTTGTGTGTTGGGAGAAACAGTGTGTTTGGGGAACTGCAGTATGATACAGAAAAAGTGTTTTATGTATCTGTAGAATAGTGACAAGACATGAAATGATTAGCGCCTTGAAACCTCCTTTGCCTGATCCTGACTGAGAGAGTGGGCTCTTGTGCCCATGGTCTTGTGATTGCAGCTGGCCTGACTGTAGGTGCCTCATTTGTGACAAGCATGGGTGGGATGGTCCTTGAGTAATACAGGCTTGCAGTCAACATAGAGAAGCAATAACATGCCACAAGCATGCTAAGTGTCTGACTAGGTTTATCCTCACCTGGCATTAATGAAGTCTGCTCCAGGTGAATTACTTTCAGCTCACAATAACACTTATTACTTGGATGGGTAAACTTCTATGAATTGCACACCTGAGAGTCGTGGCATGAAGGAGTTTGACATGATAGATACAGAAAATGCAGAACATGATGGTAGTAGTGCCATCTTACAAGACTGGGCTGAAAGTGGCATTTATCAGTGAGTCCAGGAACTCCATGATAATTACTGCTCTTTTCATGCTCAGATGGGCAATGTGAGAGTGATTTTCAAGTGGAAGTGTTGGTTTTCTTTTTTAGCATTGGCGGCAAGAGTAGTGTTAGGTGTCACTCTTTGTGGGTGAGGAACTAGAGACAGAGTCGTGTGTTGGGGTGTCCAAACTGGGAAGAGACCAGAACCCCATGTCTGGCTTGGTTGCTGGTGATCAGCAAATCAAGTCTCCATGTGCAATGCTGATCTCTCTGAATATTAAAAAAGTTCTGTGTCCTTCTTAAGCCACATCATTTACAGCTAATGAAGCAGTGAGGGGGTGCTGGAGAGAGTTTATCATAAGGGATGGTGACATGCTGGGGAGGAAACCTCCTTGCAAATGGCCTTCCTTACTTTAGATGGCTCCCAGCTGTCACTGCTCTTCTCTTCTGTGTTGTCCTCAGAGTGTGCCTGCTTTTTGCTCTGCAGGGAGAAAATTAGAGAGGCAGACTTAAAATAGCCTGATACAGTCAGGATGAGTGTGTTCTTTTTCAAATTCATTGTTTGAAAACAGTAGTGGGCTCCTTGGATTGCTCACTGAGATGCCTAGTGGAAATAAGAGCTCAAGGGAGGCCAGTTTCCATGTAAACATTGGTTAAATTCTCTTACTTAGTTGTAAGCTGAAAGGTTGAATGTTTTGTCTTGTAACATCTCTATAAGGTTTTTTATCCTGGATTGCAAAGAATGTTATCCTTTCTGATCATCTTGCCATGGTTCTACTTTTAGCACAGTGTATGTGGTTTTGAACAGCTTTGGGTTTCAGAAGGCAGAGTAATTCTCTCTTTGGCTTCAGGTATGCATTTGGATTCATCTTCAGCCTGTAGTCCAAGTCTTGTGCATCCAGAGTTAGCCTAACTACCAGGCAATAGACAGTTCAGCTCATTCCTCTTCATCCTGCCCTCTCCTGTCCACCTGGGCACTTCATCAGATTTACTACCATTCACAACCTGGGTTCTAGTGCAGGAGACTTTCAAAAACAGCTAGAGACTTCAAGTACCTTTCTTGTGTTAATCTTGCAATGTGTGTGATTTTTCTCTTTTAAGGGAGTAATTGCTTCTGCTTGGTTAACAGTATTAACTACCTGTATTATACTGCATAATCCTGAGATTATTAACTTCTATGCTTAAAACTGCCAGAAAGTTCTGAAGCTTGTGTGTAAACATGAAGTTCAGTTTACACTTCAGTGTAGTTTGTTCACTTATAGCAGAGGACAGAAGTACTAAAATGAAATAATCATGACATCAACACTGGGAGAACAAACTTGAAACACTTAGGTTTTTGTGGGGGTCTTTTGGAATTTTTTGTGTGTGTGGAAAAGTGAAGTAAGTGTTGGAGAGACTAATTCATTTTCTGAATAACAACAAAATGAAACTGTGGTGCTATTGGTAACCTGTTCTGGTAATAGTGGTCTACTGCTCCACCTAGTAATCTAAGACTAGGTACAGTTTATCTGGCTAGCATCTGCACAGTGTGGGTTTTCCTTTTGCCTGCACACCTGCAGAACATTCTCTACACATTCCTGTTTGAACTGGATGAAGGAGATGTAAACTGTGAAGTGAATTGTCTATTTCTGAAGGAATTCTATGTGAAGAGTAGCACATCTCTTTGATATTAAGCCAGCTAGGAAGTGCTTGTAATCATAGTCAGCTGATGATGTTGTAATTTTTGAGTAAAGTTTGGTGTTTCAATGTCTAAATAGAGTACTGGTCTAGATCCAATCGAGTTTTTTATTAAAAGTTAATTGGAGCCTTTCTGAAAAGGTGCTGTGTTTGGTGCAGAAGGGACTGGAATCCTCTGTTTATCCAAAAAATGTTCAGTCTTGAAAAAATTTCACAATTCTCACTTTGATCCTCATTTCTGTGATGTGTTGTGATGTTGCTCTGGCAGCACTCCTCTTAATGGCAAGTTTAATGAAAGGAAAGTAGTTTCTATGTCAGCTCAGATCTAGGCTTCTCTGAAGGGGCCAGTATTGAGGACATGGGTTCTGCCCTCTTGCCCTGGCACAGCAAAGGTCTGATGTGATGGCTTTTTAGGTCTGTCTTTCTAAAAGCTCAGTGATATTCAGAAAGGACAAGCTTCACCAGTTCACTTCATGTACGGTGGTGAAGTGTACAGGTATTGTTGATAATTACCAATTTAAAATTGGTTTGACCAAGTAATCTGAGGTTTGTTAGCTTTGGTGTGAAAATTGCTTCATTTTCATCACTTCAAAAGCTTTTCTTTCCTCCCCACTGGCTCAGTCTACTGTGTCTGAGAATCCATGTGGAATTTCAGATGTCTTCTGAGTGGATTCTCATGAGTCCATAGTAGCCAGAAATTGCCAGTTGACTCAATATTCCTTGAATTGGTGGGTAGCACTCCAAAAATAGCAAAGGCAAATAAAATGAGACTTTATTACTGGCACATTAAAAAACAAATGGCTTCAAAAGTTCAGTGTACAGTAGTTGTATATTTTAATATCACTGTTTAAAACTTTAGTTTCAGTTATAACCTTAATTTAAAAAAGTATAAAACCTAAGTTTACAGCTGTTTAATTTGCTTAACGAAGAATGTTTAGTTCATTGCTTTTTTCCCCCACACTGTTAAAAAGGCAGTTTCCTCCCTTGTGCTGGTTAGAGTTCTTACTGCAATTTTGTTTGAATGTGACAAAGGTATTTGATGCATTCATGGAGGTGAGGTCCATCAGTAGGCACTGGCCATGATAAAGCCTTTGAGGAAGGAGCTTCTTAACTCACTGATTTCTCTGCCAAAGCTTCCTACTTCTCATCAAGGATTACTGTTGTACTGTTGTTATACTTGTCTTCCATTGAGTTTTGGCTACTGGTTTTGTGTTACCCACATATTCCCCAGCTCAAGTATGAGAATACAGCTCCCTGCTGCCATCACAAAATGCAATGGAGTTTCCTTCATTTGGGAAGATGGCAGGAGCGTGAAGGGTGTTTGTTTACCCTGCAGTCCTGCTCAATATGTTTTCTCTGACTTCTGCTGATGGCAGGATGACTGGCGAAAAGACCCCTTGGTCAGGTCTGGCATCAGGAGCTGTTCTGGCTTCTTACAAATCCTATAGTGTTTTAGGTGTTAGTGCTCAAACCTTCCTTTTACAGGTGCAGCATTGGTTCAGTTTGGTGCCTACATGTTGTGTAAGTGACCTGAGAAAATGCAACATAACTCATTAGTCCTTTTATGGAGGCACTGATTTTTACACTTTATAAAATGTTTAGTTTGTCTTCTATGTTGAAAACAGAAGACAAGCCAAATCTGATCCATTGGTTTTGAAAGATACTCTGTTCATTTACAAATGAAGTATTTTTTTACTCGTTTTTAACCTGCTCCTTCAGAAATGTGTTGAAGCTGTAACAGAGCAGAAAGCTGAGTCACTAGAAGCATCCAGAGAAATTTAATTTTATTTTCATCAACTAATCTACCCACTCATCTCTATCTGTGTAAACTAATTACTTTTTTAATTAGGTAGCCTTTTTGATTGCTTATGGAGAGCTGTGCTGAAATTTACTGCTAATTATGCGGGGGCAGGAGGCAGCCTCTGGATTGTTAGGAAAGATGAGAAAATTTTATTTTCTTTTGTTGAAATGGAGAGCAAGTAGTAATTGATACATAAATAATGTGCTTATTTTTCCAATTTCAACCTATTCAGCCTCTGTTAACCTTATTAATTGAGGCTCTTTCTGTGGGTTACTGGGTTTCCTTCCATCTAATGTAACATCTACTGTTCTGTAACTTCAGAAGAGTAAGAAAAAAAAAACTGTTGTAGAAGATTTTCTTCTTTCTACTGAAGGTAATGTTAATGTTGAGTGGCTCTAGAGTGGTGATATTTGCCCCGAAATGCTGGCTGGTGAGACATGCTAGCAAGCAGTCTGCACAGTTCAAGAGCTGATTTTTTCACTGTGGTTGCATTTGTATTCAGAAAACTGGGGAAGGTGGCAATTACACATCCCTTTTGCCATCCATCACCTTTGAAGTCCTAAACGTGTAATTTCATGAGCTCCCTGTTATATGTGGTAACAGAGCAGAGCCAAGAACCACCCAGAAGTGGTTCTCCTTTGTATTTTCTGTTCTGTGTCCTTAGAAGTGGGTTCACTAAGAGAGCAGATGGGAGAAGGGTTGTTAAGGTGGTTAGGCTATAGACAACACATTTTCTTCTCCCCTCCCTCAGCTTGTAGTCCCACTCTGAATCTGTATGAACAGACTTTGAACGAAATTTACGACTTCCTTTGCAGTTGTTTCCAGTAGGCCCCACAGTTCACTTCTCACCTTGCAAGTTCCATCTTTCTGATCTCAGCTACACTGTCAAACTTTAGGTTTCCTATCTTTGCCCTGAATGAGCTCATTCGTGCACAAATTAACACATAAAATAAAATGACAAGTGGGAACCTAAAGTATTTTTGACATTGTGTGCGTTTGATGATTGTTCAGAAATGTGAATAGGAAGCGGAAAGTCAGAAAAAATTAGTTCATCTGGTCCTTTCATTAAGGAAGACCATTTTCACCTTCTTTGAGTCCCTGTGTTGTAATGTGCAGTGCAACATCTGAAAAGTCATGTAGGTATCACTGAATTGTCTCCTTTGAGGGGACTCTGGGGATCTCCTCTGTGCTGTATTCGGAAGTTGTTAATTTCAGCTGCATCACAAATCTTTTGTATTTTTGAATGAGGAGATAAGTACTGTTGAGAAAGGATGAATGCTCATCCATCTTTTGATGCTTCTCCCTAATGTGTAAATATGAGGCAGGATCAGTGGTCCCTGTGTCATGAGTGACTGAGCTGCCTCGTCAAGGCCTCTGGGAAGACAGCTCCAACAGCCTCCACGGGCAGTCTGTTCCAGAGCTTCATTTGTCTTGTTTTCTAAGGAAGGAACCTGTCCAATATGTTTTTCCCCCTCATTGTAACTCAAGCTCATTGCATCTTAACTCTGTCTGCCAAGAAAATTTTATTATCTTCTTCTGTAATTCTGTTTATGCTTGAAGATTATTACCACTGCTACCCTCAGTATTTCCAGGCTAAAATGTCTGGATTTGTTCCTTCTTTTGCAGACTATTTTCTCAGTCTTTTTAGTAGTTTTCACTGTTTTCCCCTGAATCTTTATTTGTTCATCCCTTTTAGTTGCAGTTTCTAGCTGCAATGCTTCTAGATAAAGCCTTTCTAATAAGAAGGGGAGTGTAAATGTTGTTGCCCCTGTCTTATGAGCTAAGCTAATGTTTTGCATGTAATTCACTAAAATTCTTCTAGATCTCTCAGAAATGGTGTCCAGTGTTTACTTTTTCCCATACTAGTGCAGTAGAAAATTGCTGCTGCCATATATAAGTTTGCTTTATTTTCTTTTTCAGATATGTCCTTACTAAAAGAAGTATTTTAAATTTTCTCCAGTTTGTCAGAAACCTTATGATTTCTGATATTGTCCTTCAAGATACTGAACACCCTTGTATCACACACATATTAAATGCACACACTTCCTATTCTACTTCTTTTGTCATACAGGTCTGTTGAAGAGAACTGTACATTTTGGGGTGATCAGACCATCCAATTTTAGTAGTAAATTCTTGGTGATTGCCTAGTCTTAAGAAGCTGTGCAGCCACCTGTCATACTAATGTGGCAATTCTGAGGACCCCAGTCTATGAGGAGTAAGTATGGCTCAGTCATTGAGCATCTTCCTAGATCTGAACCTCTCAAGTTAGACCAAGGACTTGAAGTCCCTCCCCCACCCCTCATAAGTGTTAGAATGCAGACTGCAACTCCATTGAAAGGTTTCACCAGAGGGGAAGGTAGGTTGCTAAAACAGAATGCTGTTACAGCGAAATAGAACAGCTCTGTGTGGTTTAGGCTTTTTGTGGATTTCACCCAAAATACTTGTGGTACAGTTAACTCTTTCCTTCTCCTAAAGGATGCTGGCAGTCTGAAAACATGCTGCTGTCCCTTCAGAAGTTAGATGGTTCCAGAGGCATCTGGAGAAAAAGTATTTTCAGGTGTGAACATACCTTGATTTTCATCAGGGAGGCTGGCTACCTCCTGTACTACGGAACATGCTCCTTTTTAGAGAACTTAGTGGTAGGGCAGAGTATCATCTTGGTTCATGATACAGCAGTAGGGAGCTAGGAAATGGCTTGGACAGAGACGTATTAGGCAAACATGAGAAACCTCTCACCCTAGAAACTACTTCACCAACTTTTCCTAAAGCCTGTGTGGTAGTTAAAGGCCATGTGACTTTCATTCTAAATGCCATCTTAAGCCATATGACAATCCTACTTGCCTTCAGCCACTATAGGTCACATCTGTTTAGCTTTCATATGCATTTCTTGTGGTACTCAGCAATTACACACCATTTTTCTTTGGGCTTGTTTTCCAGAAGTGTGTATTATTTCTTCTTCTGAAGAGCAATTTTTATTTTAAACCCCACTTTACACAGAAGACTTGGCATCTCCCTACACATCCTTTTCAGCTCAGCATTTATTCACCACACTCCACTCAATGGCTTCAAGGAGACTGATGCTGCAACCTGTCAGCTGAGACACGTGATCTGCTTTGTGCACTCCAGCCACCTTTCCCAGTGAAGGTTCATAGAAGAAACTGGGTGAAATGAGTATGCAAAGACAGATGTTTTCCTCAATCGCAGTTCACATGTGCTGTGATCCAGGCAGTGTTTGCTTGGCAGTCCTGTGCCTAGAACACAATGCTGGTAAGAAGATATGCACGTTGTGTTACAGAACTGTACTGTCAAAACAGGTTTCACCTCTTAGTCCTCTACGGCACTGGTCTGGGGTCACTTCAAAAGTAGATCATTCTGACTGATTCAATCAGCAATCTTTTGGTGCTCATCTGTCAGAGCAGTGCTTAAGAATGATGGCGAAGTAGACATTACTCTAAACGTGCTTAAGGTACATAAGTACTGAAACAGCAGTTTACTCAAACTCAGGCAAATTAACAAAGAATTTTATTGAGTATTCAATTTAGCACCACACAAAAGGTACACTGTGCTTTGTGTTGTCTTTAAGAAACATGCTAGAACACTTTCAAACTAGAAAAACTAATGTAAAAAGCTTTCTTGTTTATCAACAGAACTTAATATTTGCTTTAGAGAAGCTACTCTGAAAAAACCACAGCTTTTGTACGTTTTAGTGGTCTTCCAGGCAGACTAAGTGTTGTTCCCTTACCTATTAGTTCCCCTTAGCTCTCTTTCATGTCTTGGGGTTTGAACTTTGTTAAAAAAAAAATCACTTAGGCCAAGGTGCTTTCAAGAAAAGCATTCAGTCCAGAACTCTCATTAGCAGATGCAACTCACAATATACTAGTCACCTGCTAAATCTTGTTTCCTGAAAAGTAGAAGAATTTTGATCCATGGAAGTTGTATGAATTGGGCTCCATGACTCAGTGCCATGCACACTGAGAAATATCTGGAGTCAGCTCTTGGACTCAAAGATAAATAAGGAGTACATACTTGATAAAACTACAGAAAAATTGCACCACAGAAAAAAGGTAGGTGCCTGGAAAGGGTTATTTGGTCTACCTTCATTTTCAGTACATATTTTTATGCTGTAATGGCTTGAAATTATTTCAAATATCCGATGCTTCTAAAGCCCATGTCAGGGGGACAGGGGAACTAGATGGAACCTTTCCAACGCAAACCATTCTATAATGCTGTATCGTTCTGCAGTATTTACTGGTCCCTCACATAGCCAAACTTTGTTTCTTAGCCTGAACTGTTCAGATTCAAGTTTTCTATATTAACTATTACACTTACTTTAAATGGGCTTTATTTTTCTTTTTTTTTTTAATTGAGGTGAACTGTAAATATATCTATTTTGCCCGAATATGGAACACACAAATGTTTCAGAATATTCTTTATTTGATACACCTTGCAGTTAGAGAAAGCTCAGTTTGCATAAAGGGAAGTTTAGCAAGTCAACAATAATAGTAGAGCCATAGTCAAATGAAACTGTGGAATGGACCCCGTGCTAATGCATATAAAGAAAGAACTGGAAAACAGCTAGGCTTCCAGCTTCACTGACTCCAGTATGGAACGTGCTTCTTTATACTCTTCAGCTTCTTCCAATTCTTTTTCATTTTCCTGTAATCAAAAGCAACATTTTTGAGTCTCTGAAAATAACTGTTGTGGGATTAAATTTAAGAAGGTGAAAGACTGATAACAAATAAGGAGAAGGCTGAGGTACTCAGTTTTTGTCTTACTGGCAGCTTCTTCCTACACCTTTCAAGCGGATGGACTACGAAATAGCAGCTGGGAGAGCAAAGTTCCTCCCACTGTAAATAAGGATCAGGTTCCTGACAACCTGAGGAACCTGAATGTATCTATGTCTATAGCACCCAACAAGATGCTTCCCAGAGTCCTGACAGAATTGCGTGATGCAGTTGCCATGCTCCTCTCCATGACATTTGAAAAGTCATGGCTGTCAGGTGAATTCCTTAAAGCCTGCAAAAAGGGAATTGTCATTGTGGGCTATATGGTCCCCCACAACATCCTTCTCTCTAAATTGGAAAGAAGTGGATTTGATGGGGTGGACTCTTCACTGGATAAAGAATTGGCTGGATGGTCACAGCCAGAGAACTGGTCAATGGCTCAATGTCTGGATGGAGATCAGTGACCAGTGGTGTCCTTTAGGGTTCTGTACGGTGACCAGTGTTATTTAATATCTTCATTAATTACAAAGAAAGTAAGATCTGTAAATGTGCAGATAACACCAAGCTGAGTAGCTCAGCTGATGCATCTGAGAGATGGGATGCTGTCTAGAGAGACTGGGATAAGCTTGAGAAGTGGGCCCATGGGAATCTTATGAGGTTTAACAAGGTCATTGTGCAAGGTGCTGTGTAGCATCCTATGAACTCCCCCATCTCAGTGAATTCCCAAGGGCACTGCCTAGGGGAAAGACTTATCATAGAGTTTAGTCCTCCTGTTGGTACAGACAAGACTCCACATGGACCTCTGCATCACCTTCCTAGATTTTGCAATCCCCTCTGGTTTCTCCTTTCCCTGTTTCCTCATTGGTTGGTTACCCCTGGTGGCTACCCCCTCTCCCCTGGAGACAATCCCCTTTTCCCTGCCCTTAGCTCTGCCCCCTGATCCCTTCCCGTTCTTAAGCTGGTCTTGAACACATGGCTCCCTCTCTTCTGTCTTGGTTTTCCTTCAGCGTCCATGTAATAAACCTGCTGGAACATAGCCTTGACAAAGGAGCCTTCTTGTCTCTGTCACTGAGCCAGCTGTGGTGAGTGTGGTGTGTGGACCTGACTGTGTCGCCGAATGCTAACCCCACTGGCTTTTCCACAGAAGACGTTTGTTGGGAACAGATAATTGACAGCAGCACCCACTATTCCAACTCCTGCATTTTTAGAGCTGCACCTGGCTCAGAGCAACCCTGGTTCCAACACAGGCTGGGAGATGGACAGATCACAGCAGCCCTGCCCAGAAGGACTTGGGGGTGCTGGTGGCTGAGGGGCTGGACATGACCCAGCCATGGGCACTCACAGCCCAGAGAGCCACACGTGTCCTGGGCTGCATCCAGAGCAGTGTGGGCAGCAGGGCCAGGGAGGGGATTCTGCCCCTCTGCTCTGCTCTGCTGAGACCCTGCCCGCAGTGCTGCATCAGCTCTGGGGTCCCGGCACAGGAAGGACATGGAACTGCTGGAGGGAGTCCAGAGGAGGCCACCAAGACAATCAGAGGGCTGAAGCACCTCCAGTTTTGGACAGGCTGAGAGTTAGGTTTGTTCAGCCTGGAGAAGAGAAGGCTCTGGGCAGCCCTCACAGCAGTCTTTCAGTACTTAATGGGGACTACAAGAAAGACAGGGACAGACTTTTTAGTAGGGCTTGTAGTGACAGAACAAGCTGTGATGGTTTTAAACTAAAAGATAATAGATTCAGACTAGATAAAAAGAAAAAGTTTTTTACAGTGAGGGGGGTGAAGAACGGGGACAACTTGCCCGGAGAGGTGGTAGGTGCCACATCAATGTAAATACTCAGCATCAGGCTGGATGGGGCTCTAAACACCCTGATGTAGTTGAAGATGTTCCTGGTCATTGCAAGGGAGTTGGAACAGATGATCTTTGAAGGTTCATTTCTAACCTAAAGGTTCATTTCTAACCTAAAGGTTCATTCCAACCTAAACCATTCTATAAAAATAGGAATATATCATTTTTGAAAACACACATTCTATGTTACTCAAAGCACAGGTAAATTCTTTTGTCCTGCTTAAGGTCCCAGATAATGGCTGTCATGTGCAAGTGGATTTGACCTATGCATACCTTTATTTGATGGTGTTAAATATTTAAAACCAAGGGACGAGTAAGAACAAACTTTAGACTAAGAGTACTCTTAGAAACGTGCTTAAGTAGACTGACAATTGAAAAGCATACTAGGATACAGTACATTTTAATAAATGCATGGAAGGTGACCTAAGCACAGAAAGCAACACATGAAGACTTCCAAATTCTTGATAGCAATAGCAACTGTCCCCATTCCTTGTTTTAGGTTTCCATACTATGAATCAATAGCACCATTTCTGCATGCCACAGAAATTTAGACTGACTAATTGCTCAGTAACTAGTTGAATGACAAAAAGACCCTAAATCTTGCCAGGTACTGAGCATTTATCTTGGCAAACAGTAGAGGCAGACTACCTGAGATTTTTGACTTGACTTTTGCAAATGCAGAGAGTATTTGCATTTTAGTCACCACTACATCTGGGACATAATTTAGGATGTATATTTTTAGCCTCACAATACCATTTATTGTGCACCAACATGTGTAGCTGAATTCTTGATGAGAAGGCAGCTTTAAAATAAGCATTATCATATCCAAACATAGTATAGGTTCAGTAAATCTATTTGTACAACATACTCCTTGTTCCTGAAGGTACTTTTATCTTAAAAAACAGGCCAGTACTGCTTACTTCACTAATAAAACATCAAGCAATACTCAACAGGACTCCTCTGACTGGTCTATAGCATAATAAGAGTAGTAACCAAAGTATTTTGACAATTTCAGTTCCCTACAAGTATATTATATACATTTATACTATCTATAAAACCTAAAGTGGGTGAACTGATTTTTCTGATGATGGCACTAGCACAGGAGTTCTGAGTCCATTTTCACAGTCTGGGATAAGTGTATGTTCAGTGTACATTACATTAAAGACAGCTTCTAACACACACAGTCTCCACAGACTGAAGACCAAGTCTGCAAAGACAGCTATCTAAAGCAAAATACTGGTTTCTTATAGGACGCTGGTCTTGGGACCTACAGAAACTCATTCTTTAATCCAGTTTTTATTTGCTGCAGTTGTTTATCCAAGTGCACCCGGGAACTGCAGTGCTTCTTAATCAGCTGGGGTGTGATGCAATACTCACTAGTAGTTGAGTAAGCTCTGCATGTGCAACTTCTAGTCTGCGCTGGCAGTCTGGAATCATCATTCGTGACTCTTGTAAGATCTCGATCTGTGAAAATCAGAGGCCAATGAAATTAGAATATGTTCCAGATAGAAACATTATCTTTTCGGATAAGTCTTTACTCTGAAAAACCAGCAATCTACTCATTATCTAGGAACTTCAGAACAGTTGCGCCTATCTTCTGAATAGGCTTCTTAAAAGACATTCACTTAGCGTAATTGCTTTAAACTCTGTTAATTTACAGCACATTTCCATTTACGCTGTGCTTAACTGAATATAAAGTATTAAGTGCAAGACAGTATTTAGAATAATATTTCCCTTAGGCAAAAAGTAAAGCTTAGTAAGGTTTTCAGCATTTGTTAAAAAGTCTATTTAAAACAAACTTTCTCCTGCTGTCATGAAGCAGCTTTATCCAAAAGGGGATCAGCTGGTTATATAAATATCTCCTGCATCTTTTGGGTAATAAAGAAAAAGAATGTTCAGATAATACCCCATAGAGATAATTACTGCATGAAAAAAGTTATTGAGTTATTGATCACATTGTGTGCAGACTGCAGGAGGCTCTGACTGAAAGACAAAGGTAAAGAAAAATGAAAAGCAAAGACCAGCAGGCTCGTATTTTTGATGCTTATCATGCATAAAAAGTTATTACATATCCTTGTGCTTCATTTTAGGAGAAAGATTATTCTCACCATGCACTTTGAACAAAATTACTAAACTGGCACCCCACTGAATCTGAAAAGCCTGTCACCTCCTAAAAAAAACAACATCAGTTTTAAGAAAGGGAACATTTATTTCATGGAGCATTTCTGGATCTGAACACCAAACATTAAGAAGAAAAGATGTGCAGAGTTGTTCAGTAATGTTAAATCTATTTAGAAATTAAAATCTGTTAGATATTTAGATAGGAAACACAGTTCCAGATAACCTCCAACAGAAAGCCTTCTCTTTAAATGGCTTTTTTCTTTCTGTCATTCCTGTGTTGTATTGTCTAGCTAGTATTAATACTGCTGTACCGAAAGGTCATTGTAAAAGGGATGTTAAGCTGTAGCTAAGAATGCATGTATGTTTTCAAAAAGGCTTTATGTAACAAGTTACTATCACCAAGTTTTTAAGTGTCAATTAGACTGTTTGCTTTTGAGAGAAAAAACTTTAGTTTCTAATTTTACACTTTTATCAGTCAATGTAACATCCACAGAATGAGGTGTGCCACAAACTGCATGATATGATGCCTTTTGCTTTATGTAGTAGAATACCTACAGGAATGAGAATATCCAATAATTACTTCCTTGCCCCACATAGATACTAAATACTTGTGTGTTGTAAAGCTGGCAGATAATATGAAATTAGTAACTTATTTGATATGTGCCACTAGATAAGTGACCTGGGAAGGCATGTAAATCTAGAATCAGTAAGTTGTAGTGCTGCCTGCTCTAAGAAATGAACAAATCTACCCAAATCATTCTATTCAAAACAACATTTGACTGATTTCCAAAGGTTTACCCAAGTTTTATTTATATGTGCCAGTGGTGCAATGATGAATAAAAATCACAAAGATGATAAATCCTAGAAATATATTCAATAGGTACAAACAGCTGGAGACTAGAATAGGAATTTTGTGGAACCATTATGGCATATTTTTCAAGTAAGGCTGATAATCCCAAGTAAGACTATCTACTTTTACAAATATACATAGTAAGGTCAAAACTTCAAATAATTACATAAGCTTTATGACTGGATTTTTAAAAGTGTTTGTCAAATTCTAATCTTCTAAGTATTTGTCAAATTCTAACCTTCAAATTCTATCAAAATTCTGCCCAATTTTCAGATGGAACTGTAAGGGAGACAAGTGCAATAGCCACTCAAACTCCAGTGCCAGGCACTGCAACCATTTCCATCTCTGTGAGGTGCACTGCAGCTACTCAAATTCCACTGACCAGACCAGAGCAATTCCAGCTCCAGCTGAGGACTATTGTTTAACCCCAGCCAGCAACTAAGTACAAGGCAGCAGCTCACTTGCTCCTGCCCCCAGCCTAGTGGGGAGAAGATAACAGAAAGAAAAGGTAAACCTTGCGGGCTGAGATAAGAACAATTTAATAACCTTTAAAAATGCAGTAATAATAATGAGGGAGGGAGAGATATCAGTTTTATCAGCTTCAAAAAACAGAAGCAGAGTATGTTGATTTGGGGTTTTTTTTCCCAATTGACATACGTCTAACCAAGAGATTCAGAGATGCAGATCCACAAATAATTTGAAAGCAACAAAAAACCCCAAAACAAATTAAAAAAAAAAACAAAAAAACCCAAAAAAACCCAAACAAATTCCATAGGGCTCTCCTTGCTCTTAAGACACCCTGATATACTACTGGGTCACAGAGTATAATGGCAATATTGTTTCACGTGACAAGAGTGGTGTTCTGAACAGAAGAGGTGGGCTAAAACCCATGACAAATGTAAATGAATCATACATATACCAATTATATACAGAAAAATGAATATATATTCTAGCTTTTAAATACTGTCACATAATCACTTGCCTGTTTTCTGTTGCACAGATAATCCTAACAGTATGGATCCACTCAAAGATGGCAGAGATAAGGAAAAGACATGCAGATAATTGTTTGCTAAAGCAAGTGCTACTGGTTTGAACTACTTTTCCTCAAAAAGTCTGTAAAACAGTTGGAATCCATTGACTAAATACAGCCATATCTGGTGGAAGGACAGGGACATAAAAGAAAAAAAGTAATCTCTAAGTATCACAAACAAAGGTTCCAAAATTTAGTAATCCCACTGAGTAAGATCAGTAGCACACAATAAATAATCATGCTAAGGCTATTGGTAGGCTAATCCATATTTGTAACTTAAATCCACACCATTGCAGTACTTCTCATCTCAGCAGTAAACAGGAGTAGTACCAAGGTACTGGGCCTTGGTAGTATCAGTGTGCTTGGCCAGGATTGTGGTGTAGGGATCTATGGAGTAGTACAGCCTAGATAATGTAGGAAGAAGCTGGGCATAGGGAAGGCAGGAACTCAAAAGAGGTACAGCATTTAGGTGAATATGGACAGAAAAAAAACCCCATAAATGCACTCAAGAATTGTAGGAAACACAGTTTTATGAGTCCTACTTCCTTTCAGGCCTAAAAGAGGCTTGAACTATCCACAAATACAGGATACAACAGCATACTTGCTGTAGGCAAGTTGTCAAATACATTGATCAAAAGACTCCTGAAGGACCTCGAAGGAAAACTTCAATAAAAAACTGGAGAACATAGTTTTGTTTCCACAGTGCTTGAGTGCTTCAAGAAACGGCCATGTGCCAACAACAAACCACCTACCACTTCTAGCATGAAAACTGATGGAGGAGGAGAAAACCCTCTAGCTGCAACACCTTGGTATGTCAAATGAGTTTTCTGTGCAGCTCCTCTCAGGTAAGATCTAATCCTGTTTCTTCTAAAGCAGATCACTTTAGGACATTAAAGACATAAGGTCTGGAATCCAAAAGGTACTTGTATCTGGCTAGATAAGTAGGAAAACACTCTTTGGAAAACAGAAGGGGAAAAGGAGGATCATAGTAATAATAGCTTTTTCATAATTTGATTTTTTTCATAAAGTTTGAATGCATCTTTTAAACCAGGTCTTTGTTAGGGATACTGTATTGTACTCGGTCCAGAGAATTCCAAGTTGCTGGCTTTTCAGGAAACAAACCATGCTTTTGTTAAATAATAATGTCAAAATATATAAGGAGAAGCATTAGGTCTTCACTCCAATTTCCACTGCCGCTTTACCAAGCATCTAGAGCTAGAATTCATATTATTAAACAGAGATCATGTATTCTTAGGTGGCAGAAAAAGTAATTATGCAAATAATGAGACTGATGTGAAACTGCACATTTAATCTAATCTTACTCAATCTGTGAGAAGAATGAAACTTTGAACCAATCAGGTGAGGGGTTGGAAAGAGCTAAAATGTAAGAAGCCAACTAAGCTAACCAGAATATTTCTTTGAGGTTAAACAGATATTTAAAAAGTTCTAGAACATTACAACCTTCCTTTCAGCAAGAAGTCCTCCAATAACAAGATCAGCAGCAAATTACCATCGTTCACGTTTTTTTCCAAAATAGTAAATAGTTTCCAAATGCATGTATTTTTAGTGGTTTCAGAAGGCACTCTTTCACTCAACAAAGCAAGAGAAATATTGTAGTTTTCACAAATACTTGAAAAAACCTGTGTATTAGCAAGATGTACTTTATATACTCTTACGTACTTCTGACATGCAGAGATTAAATTCTAGGTTGAATTCACTGGATTTTTAATTCATCTTGAATAGACATTACTCAAGAAGTAATTTGGAACTGTAGAATTACATTTAAAAAACTGAAAATTTACCACTCACGTATCAATAAAAATGTTAGCAAAACCACCAGTTAGCAAAAC
This sequence comes from Irena cyanogastra, assembly GCA_013397155.1. Lineage (NCBI taxonomy): Eukaryota > Metazoa > Chordata > Aves > Passeriformes > Irenidae > Irena > Irena cyanogastra. Next base: position 82,005 of record VWZV01010767.1, read on the forward strand.
CATGACAGTATATCTACAATCCCAGAAAGAGGAAACATGGAGTAGATACGTTGCTTTTCCCCCTGCTCACAAGTCTCAATATAAAAGCAGGAGCTGTGAAAGGATGTTTATTTATATATGAACATCAACAAGCACAGACATACAGAAAGCTGCAGGTTTCTATCATTAGTCTGCACTCAAATGATACTGTGTGAAAATTTTCTATTAAAGTAGTATTATGAAGTTCCGTGGAAAGTCTTTATATATTGAGAATTGTTATAACTAAGTAGAAATTAAGACTTCATTAAGACAAAATCTGCAGGGAGGTGGAACTACACTACTTCTTGCTACCCAGAGAATTTGCACCTGGTGCAACAGATCAGAAGTATTTCAGTATTTATTACCGTAACAAAGTCTTGTTGCATGCTACAATGGAATCTTCAGCATCTAACAGCATTGCAAGAAAACTGTCCTTTTTGTTTCTCTGGTATTGAACCTGCTCCTCATTAAGCAAGTCTTTCTGGACAGTTCAGGCGAGGGCTAGCATGTAACAATTGCCAAACACCCCAGATGGTCACTGGCTCAGCTAGAGGAGATTTGACTCCACTGGAACTGAGTTGTCCCAACGCATAAGGAGTTAGGAGAAAAATACTGAGTCAAACCCTATTGTTCTACAAAGGCACTGATCTGTCATTACAGACCAGACATAATCTAAAGACTACATATGCTGTAGGAATGGTATTATTCACTTTAAAGTGTGATTTTCCATATTCACTTCTGTATGTAAAACTGTATGTTCTGAGTTGTAACTAGAAAGCTAAACGAAAACAGTACTACATCAAGAGAAAGTATTGCTTTTAAGCTTTTTAAGAATCCCTCCCTGAACTCTGGATGGATTTGTGCGTGTATATAAATACATAAAGATACACACATATGTATGATTTAGCCAATACCTCAGCTAAACTAATAGTTAAAACTATTCTAGTCTCAAGTAACTGAATTTGTTCCCACCCCCCAAATACTACTTTTCATTACCAAAATAAAGATTACAGCTGTATTTTAAGAGTTGTGCACCCTAGAATAGAAATTAGAGATTATTAACTAGAAGCAATTCTTAAAATGTGTAACTACAGGTTTTTTTTCTGAAAAACATCTCCAAGTCTTTACTGTATCCAAAATATTGTTCTGAGTAAACCCTCCTGGAACCACATAACTTTCTTTGAAGTCTCCAAATTTTTAATAACCTAAAATATTAACTTCCAGAATGCAAAGTGTGCTAAATAAACAAAAAGTGAAGATGTCATTGGAGAAACTGATTGCTTTCAAAGTGATCAGGCAATTTCTGAATGAATCAAGACTGTTTTCTGTGAAGGCTTTTGTCACTGGTCTCTGAAAAGACCTTCAAGTAGTACGTAACAATTTCAGCAGAAGTTCACAGCGATCGCTGGTTTTGACTTTCATGGTATCTTGCAGGTCACTGTGGGAATACCATGATGCAGTCAAATAATCTGACGAATGGGCAACACTAAAAATAGGAATTGAACTCATTAGTTCTTGTTAGCACCAGATCTTCAGAAAGGCTACTGTTTTATAGATCTTCAAGTCTTGGTCTGGTGAGGAGGAAGACAAGTCCGCCCTATAAATACAAATTTTTATTTGTATACAAATTCTTTATTGTGTTTCATTCACATGGCATGATCCAAGCAAGGCAAGGCATATGAACTGAAATACGAATTTACTAAAAAAAGTTGGTTTAGCTTTTTCTAAAAGGGCTTTCACCTATGTTTAGTTGATTTTGTATTTGAATTTTAACCTATTCATCCACTGTTTAAAAATAAAGACAGGATGCCAGAAGGTTATGTTTATGACTATTAAGTGAAAATAATTTTAGTTTACAGTTTTGATTTCTGTGAAGATTTGAGAGAAAGCATCTGGGAAATATGTAGAAAAAAAACATAATCAAAAGGCAACATGGTTCGTTGAAAGAATATGAAGACCACAGTGAAACACAGACATTTCACACTTCTGTAGAGAATAAACACCAATCTCTCAAACCCCAGTTCTGCTTGTGAGCAGGAAATGTGACACTTTTTCTCCCCAAAGGGTATGTACCAACTGTCTGCAACCACTATCCTTGTGGGAAACCTTTCAAGGAAAAATTGAATCATACTGTAACAGTGACACTAAACCATACTCTTGAGCAGACCAAAGTACAGCATGCCCCCTCCTAATCTATGGCTTCACTACAAACTCCAGCAGCTCCACAGCTGCATACCCACTGCTTTCTTTCTCTGAGGTTTGTGATTTTACCGAAAGGATACTGGTGTACTCAAGAGCTGAAATGTTTCCCCTTCATGTTAACTATCAGGCATTCTCACTTTGTGGTAACATTTGCACTCAGCAGCAAGCACTTGGTTTACCTACATCCATCCAGATCATGTATTTACTACAGGTTCTTTGTATTTCTGAGAAAGAGTTCATGATGGCCTCACTCACAATTAGTGAGTAACAGTCATCTTGACACAAAGTGCTAAGTAATCATATATGTATATATAAACTATAATCCTTGTAATTTAACACCTTAAAGAAATTTCAATGGCTGCTTTTTATGACAGTATTTTAGTCTAATATTTATGTAGCATTAGTCTAGAAAAAAGTACAGGAGATTCTTGTCATCTAAAGATGACTATGATTAAATGAAAACAAATAAGGATTTTATAAAATAAGTTCTAGGATAGTTTACCTGCTTCTTAATTCCATAATCATCACATGCTTCAGCTTTCATTTTTTCAATCTTTTCTTCTTGCTGTTTTGCTTCTTTTTCATACATAATTTTTTCTTTTGCCAGCCTGTAATTAACAACCAAGTGATTGTGTTAATCTCATTCTATTACAGTAAAAAGTTACATCAGTGATAACAGCCCCCCACTCAGAAGTTACAAGCCTGGAAGATAATATACAGTTTTATAAAAAAAGGCTTTTAACCACTGTGAAAAAAAACTTGTATCTAGGAAATTACAAATTTACCTATAATATAAAGAGTATTTTCTCCACTTATCTTAATGCTGGTTTGGGGGTCACAGACAAAAGTAACAGTTGCACAACTTATATTACAACAATTTTCTTTATTTCCTGTCTTTCAAAGGGAAAGGAATGTATGTTTTAATCCTAATAATGGACCCATACTTGGGAGCAGGATGTTTTTTGCTGAAGGTCAGAGAAATATTAAGCTAGTCTAATGTGATGTCTTACTGTAACTATTACATTGTAATCCCATTATCAAACTTTAGTATTTGTTGTTACTGCAATTTTGCTGTTGCATCTCCCACTTTATTACGTGTATTCATTAGATATATGTTAGATTATGCAATACTAGATATGAACCAAAGCACCTTTCAGAATCTGAAAGATACAGGAACAATTTTTCTTCAGCTAGTTCAGGAGCAGAACAAACACTGAGATACTACTGCAGACCTGATATCATGGTGAAGAAAATCCTTCCCCAAACAAGAGTAAGATCAACCTATATAAGATTGTTTGAAGATAATTTAACATCCAAAAGAACATAATCAGATTCAAGAAGCCAAGCATATATTATACAATGAAAAGAGAATAAATAAAGGTCTAGTAGAGAGCTTAATGATCACATTAGTACATCAGTGCAAATTAATTAATAATTTGTCACAGTTAAGTGCCCTACCAGGAGTGCTGAGGATGGACAGAAAGTTATTGGGGTGTCAAGAACCTCTGTGAACTGAAGCTGCCACAAAAGCACCACTGCAGCTGTATGGCAAAAAAATCCATTGAGAATATACTGATAATGCAACAGCCGGAACTCTCTGTTTTTTACAAGAGTTTATTTGCTAAAATAGCCCTAAGCCATGGCTCCACAGCAGTCAGTCTAAGCTGGGCTCTAGCAACACGCACCTGAACTCATTTCAGTCCTCATGGAGTCACACAACCAGAAAGGGCTGTCAGTCTTACAAAGCATCTTCAGCTGTGTGCAGAGCACACACTCTGGATATCAACTAGGCCCATTTCTACAAGTAAGCCAAGTACTAGCTTTGAGAAGTAGAACTGGAGAAAGACAGGAACCTAATTACTAATAATAAAGACACTAAATGAGTGGCTATAATTCCAACTACTGGAACTAGTTCCAGTATTAGCATCAGTAAATATTGATTTAATAGAGGATGAGTTAATTGTTTGATCAAGGTTACCTGATTTAATTCCAGACAGTATTAGTTGCTTTGCTACTTTTAGGTTCCAAAAAAGTTCATTTTAATCAACCTGTGAGACAGATGACTTTTTCTGAATGAGAACAGCAAATTCCCTTGAGGAGCAAGGGGAGAGGTACGACTGAAAAAAGTTTTTCTGTGATTCACTTACTGAAATGTGTACTCCATCGGAACTAAAGGCAACTTACACTGCTGAATGAAACATTTTACATTATTTTAAATTTTAGCCAAAACAAAAGGTTCAATACATGTCATTATCTGTATTTTCACATTCACATCTCCTTCTTGAGTGTTCCCTCAAGTTTGTATATTTTCATCAAACAGGGAAAGACTGCATGTTCTCACCTAGTTCAGAACTAACTTGAACTTTTGCCTACCTTTCTCACATCTCGATACTTAAGAATTGCATGTATTTATTGACCTATTTCTGTACATGTCAGAAGAAGAGCTTGAAATATACTGCTTCTAAAAAAAACCACACAAGAAATCTGAAATGTCAGATTTTCTGTGACAAATTTCCCATCAGACTTTGTTCAGTACTCAGACTTATCTAAGTTAATGCTCCGTTTATCATTCATAAAATTGGGATGCTGATACCTAATTCTATGAAAGAAGTTCTGGTTTGAAGACATTTCCTGTACTAGATCTTTTCTCTAGATGTCATGAAGCCATTTCTACTGCATATATAGCATAGGGAGACACTAATTAAGTTGACAACTTGATTTTAAAAATAAAGTGAAATTTTGTAATGGAGACATACTAACACTTAATCACCTCTTAAAAATTTTAGCAGACATCTACACAAAAATACCTCCATGATACTCTCCTTCCTTCTTCCTTTAACCCTTTCCTATCTGGAAAACAGATTCTGAGTTGGGTGGGATTTTTGTCTGTGTTCTCCTGTGCATTGTTTGGTTTGGTTCGGGTTTTGTGATTTTGGGGTTTTTTGGGTTTTGTTTTGTTTTTTTTTTTTTTTTTGGGGGGGGGGTTTTTTGTTTGTT